>BPLS01016770.1:0-22097 GCA_019656275.1 Rhododendron kiyosumense | reverse complement strand
GCCTATAAATTTTCTATTTAATAGATTTTTGTAACAGCTGAAGTAAAGTCCTAGAGGCGCCCTTGCTTTAAGAATAATCGCTCTTCTTCTATATATGATATATACATGCAAGTGCATGGTACGGAGATTGGATTTATAATAATCCTAGGGACACAACATTTCACCACGACACCAACCACACCCGTATACATACACGGCATAATCGATGATTGCAAAGTAGTTTCAAAGTGATTGTTATCTTATTACCAATCATGCAGTGCCATGTAGGCAGGTGTAGGGCCGATCCTGATTTTTTAGATGCCTAAAGCAAAAATTAAGCATGGGGCATTATTATTGGACTATTACAAGGGGTATCAAAGTAGGAGGGGCTCCTAAGAGTTGTAAATTTTCAGAGCCCTAAAGCGACCGCTCCTTGAGTTTTAGCTTCGGGCCAACTCTGAGCGGGGTTAGTTGGTATTGTGTCCCTAATTTGATTGTTGGATATATTTGTTGTGTTTGTGATTAATAGTACTTGCAGTGGATTTGGTTGTTTGTTTGTTTGTTTGACGTTGTTCAATTTCGTGACCGACCAAAAATTGTGGCATTTCTTGTTTCGAGGAGTTGAAATTAAGAATTAGAAATGATTGACCTATGTTTAGGGTTTGAAAATTGAGTTTCTTTTTGTTGCAAGAAAGAAAAGTTAAGGTTCGAATCTCAAGGGCAGACTAAGGTTATTACCTAGTTGCTACAGGCTTAGGCCCGATGGTATCGGTGGGAAGAGGTCTATCAAAAATGTCAGAACCACACCCACTTACACACACGTCTTACACCCCCACAGAGCAGCAGTGTAATCAGCTACAACGAGCCCACCAATGAATTGTTCAAGATCGGTTTGGAAACTTAACAAGTTTCGAAAAATGGGTTCGAGATTAATTAGTCAAATTTATCCTGAACGAGCTTTTAACCAGTGAATTGAGCTCGAGTGGCTTGTTATCTTATGGAGCCAAATAATCAAAGTCTCCTCAGCTCTAGCGCCTGATTCGGCCTGAAGCATGGGCTATCCGAGTTGCAGTTTCCATGGCCAGAGCTTGGAGAAAGAGAGAAGCAATCTTTGAATCTGACAGCGAACCTTTAATCAAGATGCTGCAGCATAATTGGGATCAAAAGATCTGAATTGCTAGTTGTAGTAGGAAAGGTTGTGTAGCCCATATCTCGCCATGTAACCTCCCTAGTAAGCTCTGTTCTCTGATCCAGTAGGATCTCTAACAGAAGATCTGCCTTTCAAAAAAAAAAAAAAAGATTCATTTTTGACCACGAGCAGTTTGGTTCATTTAACGATCCTAGTTTTAACTGAATTTTCCAGTTGATACTCTGAATTTTCAGCCAAATCTAAAGCAAGAACCTTCATTTCTTGTTCGTTTTTAGGTGCGTATTGGTTGAGTTTTGGATGGACTCATGGCCCATATTACTACGTGTGCATGTGTAACATGAATATTTCGAGTTTGTTCTTGGAAGCGTCTCGATGTAAATATTAGCGATTTTGTGAATACTTGTAAGTTAGTCAGGGAATAATCAAAGGAGTGAGTACTAGTAATTTCATTTGTGTTCTGAAACATTTTTCTAGCTTTTGGCAATGCTGTTCATTTCTTACAAATAGTCATGTTTTAAGAAAGCTCTGCACTTCATTATACACCTTCTGTCAACATTCCCACTGTTTCACAAGTAAGAATTTGTTATTCTTCTCCAGACGGAAACAATTCGAGAGACCATTGAAGATGTTGGATTTCAGGCAACGTTGGTAGAAGATGAGACAAATGAGAGATCCACCAATGTATGTCGGATACAGATAAAGGGCATGACTTGTACTTCTTGTTCTACGACTGTTGAATCTGCTTTGCAAGCAGTACCTGGTGTTCAAAAAGCCCAAGTTGCACTGGCAACCGAAGAAGCAGAAATACGGTATGATCCGAAGGTTGTCAGCTACGATAAGCTATTAGAAGCCGTAGAAGACTCTGGGTTCGAAGCCATTTTGACTAGTACAGGAGAAAATATGAGCAAAATACAGCTAAAAATTGAAGGAAAATGGAATAGTCATTCGATGAGAATGATTGAAAGTTCGCTTCAAGCACTCCCAGGTGTTCAAGAGGTAGACATTGACCCTGAGCTCTATAAATTTTCCATTTCTTACAGAACAGATTCGACAGGACCTAGAGATTTGATCAAAGTCATCGAGTCAACCGAATCTGGGCGTTTTAAAGCAATTTTTTTCCCCGAAGCAGGAGGAAGAGAATCCCATAGAAAGGAGGAAATAAAACAGTACTATAGATCCTTTCTGTGGAGCACAGTGTTTACAATTCCAATTTTCTTAACTTCTATGGTCTTTATGTACATCCCTGGACTCAAGCAGGCAATGGATACTAAAGTGGTGAATATGCTTACTGTGGGAGAGCTTATAAGGTGGACCCTAGCTACCCCTGTTCAGTTTGTTATTGGTCGTCGATTCTACGTTGGTTCTTACAAGGCATTACGTCATGGCTCCGCCAACATGGATGTTTTGATTATGTTGGGAACAAACGCGGCCTACTTCTATTCAGTGTACTCAGTAACGAGAGCCGCAACTTCTCCATATTTCAAATCCACAGATTTCTTTGAGACTAGCGCGATGCTAATTTCTTTTATTTTGCTTGGGAAGTATTTAGAGGTTTTGGCCAAAGGTAAGACGTCTGAGGCCATCGCAAAGCTTATGGAGCTGTGTCCTGAGGCGGCTATATTGTTAACCCTTGATAAAGAAGGAAATGTAATAGGTGAAGAAGAAATGGATAGTCGGTTGATACAAAAGAACGACATAATTAAAATTATTCCAGGTGCAAAAGTGGCTTCAGATGGTTATGTCATATGGGGGCAAAGCCATGTAAACGAGAGCATGATTACAGGAGAAGCGCGGCCAGTGGCAAAGAGGAAAGGTGATACGGTCATTGGAGGCACGGTGAATGAGAATGGTGTGTTACATATCAAGGCAACTCGAGTTGGGTCGGAGAGTGCTCTTTCCCAAATTGTTCGGCTCGTGGAATCAGCACAGATGGCTAAAGCTCCGGTGCAGAAATTTGCTGATCACATTTCCAAATATTTTGTGCCTCTGGTAAGTGTACCTGATCTGTTTTTTTCCCAGTAAATTTCTTCCTAATCCAATATTCGGAACTTATTCGATGCAAGGGAAACTATGTACATTGAAGTCCTTTTAATGAGAACTTTCTCAGTGCTTTATTTTTTAGGTGCAGCGATAAATTTGTCAGTGTTGAGAAATTTTCTTACTGTCTTCAGTCCTATTTCCCTTCAAGGTGCAAAGTCTTGTTGTCCTTGGTCTGAAACAAGTTTCGGAAATAGAACTGTCCTCTAAGTATTCTTGGGGGAACTTTACTGTAATAGTTTGCCAATGAAGATTCAATCTCAAGATCTACTGGATAGAGACACGGAGTTAGCAAACGAATAATAGTTCTTTTTATTGTTGGCCTTCGGTAACATTTTCTATCTATACTTTGCAGGTTATAATTCTGTCTTTTTCCACTTGCCTTGCCTGGTTTTTAGCTGGGACATTTCATGGCTACCCGAGATCTTGGATACCTGTCTCCATGGATATCTTTGAGCTTGCGCTGCAGTTTGGCATCTCTGTTATGGTCATTGCATGTCCATGTGCTCTAGGCTTGGCCACTCCCACTGCTGTTATGGTTGGTACTGGTGTTGGTGCTTCCCAAGGTGTCCTAATTAAAGGGGGCCAAGCGCTAGAAAGTGCACACAAGGTAGCTTGAGAAATCAATTTTCTTCTTTAGAAACTGCACTTCATAAAATTTTTACTCATGTTTATTACCTAAAAGTCTGACATGTATTGCTGATCAAATTGGAAAAAACACAGTTCAAATCTAGTTTATGCAGCAATACTAGAATCTTGATGCGTATGGTTTTTTGTAGGTGAACTGCATTGTCTTCGACAAGACAGGAACTCTCACCACAGGCAAGCCAGTAGTTGTTAACACAAGGCTCTTAAAAAATATGGTGCTTCGAGAATTCTATGAACTGGTTGCTGCAGCTGAGGTATCAACTGACGATTTAAGTTTCATTTAATTTCAAGATGCCACTTGACTTTTTGTATTCTTCGAAATTTCCTGACAAAGAAGGACTCCTCACAATGCTGGGTATTATTTTTAAGGTGAACAGTGAGCATCCTTTGGCCAAGGCCATTGTTGAGTATGCCAAGAAATTCCGAGAAAATGAGGAGAATCCTGCCTGGCCAGAAGCTAAAGACTTCAAATCCATAACCGGCCATGGAGTGAAGGCCATTGTTAGGAACATGGAACTGATTGTAGGAAACAAGAGCTTGATGTTGGAAGAAAACATTGTCATCCCAGTTGATGCTGAAGAAATGCTCGCGGAAACTGAAGGTTTGGCTCAAACTGGGGTTCTTGTAGCCGTAGATAGGGAGCTAGTTGGAGTCCTTGCCATTTCTGATCCCTTGAAGCCCAGTGCTGGTGAAGTCATTTCCATTCTCAAGTCAATGAAAGTCAGAAGTATAATGGTGACAGGTGATAATTGGGGAACAGCCAATTCAATTGCCAAGGAAGTTGGAATTGACACTGTCATCGCAGAAGCCAAGCCTGAGCATAAAGCAGAGAAAGTAAAGGAATTACAGGTAGCAATTCGAATAGGCTTCGACCCTATATTATCACTTCATGCTTGTTTATCCTAAAACCTCTTGCATGTATGATCTATCCATGCCATGACTTGTCCGGTCTATTCGTCCTTGATTAATCATGATAGATTGGTTGACAACCTCTTTTACTCCCTCCATTCCAAATTTTTTTTAACTGGGAAAAACAAGTAATGTATTTCCCTGGGAAAAAAAAAATTCAATATATTGTCCACCAATCAGCAGTCTCAATTAAAATTCTAGTAGATATAGTTCTCAAAATCGTTTGAACTCAGAATAAATTCAAAATATAGAAGATTATTTTGAGATGTCCAGAATAGTAAAAATGGAGAAATAAATGGGGTAGAGGGAGTATCAGTTTTCATAATCTCGGCACTTCTACATTGCCATGTTCTAGCTGCACATAAATTTAGCGATCCCATTATTTACATGCTATGACCATACGTGTTCAATGCACAGGCTGCAGGCTACGTCGTGGCAATGGTGGGAGATGGAATCAATGACTCCCCTGCACTCGTAGCTGCAGATGTTGGAATGGCAATAGGTGCGGGAACCGACATTGCTATTGAGGCAGCTGACATAGTTCTTATGAAGAGCTACTTGGAGGATGTGATAACGGCCATTGACCTTTCAAGGAAAACCTTTTCGAGGATACGTCTCAACTATATTTGGGCTCTGGGTTATAATCTCATCGGCATCCCAATTGCTGCCGGAGTCCTTTTTCCATCCACTAGATTTCGGTTACCACCGTGGATTGCTGGAGCTGCAATGGCTGCTTCTTCGGTAAGTGTTGTTTGCTGCTCTCTCTTGCTGAAGAATTACAGAAGACCCAAAATTCTGGACAACCTTGAGATAAGAGGAATAGTAGTTGAGTAAAAGAACTACTATGATTGTGTTAAACTTGGCTTCCATTTTTTTGTTGTAGAATTTATTTGATGTTAAGCTTGCTGTCATAGCCCGGTAAAGATTAAAGTCTTGTGCACCTGGTACACCGTACAGCATTTAGCCACTTCTGCGAAATTTCGAAATTTGAATTGCAATATTTCTGTTTGGTTTTTCTTAATTTTCGTTGAATTTGTGTAAAGTTTTGGATTGATCATTGGTGGTCTTGACGAGAGAAATCTAAAAAGTTTAACATTACGACCAAAAGCAAAAACAGTTCCATTGAGAACAAAAAAGATCAAAGTTGTCTTGATGTCCTTAGTGCTGCTCTATCTGAATTTTTTCAATTTCCTTTTTTATATTTTTATAATTAATTTTTTCGATTCTTCTCATCAAAGCAAACGATCAATCGCAAAATGTTTGACAAAACGATAAACAAAAGATCACTAGAAGTTTGTTCCTTTACTAGTTAAAATTGAATGAATCCTTTTAGCTTGACTTGCTCAAACTGAATTCATCCTCTCTCTTTTTTTTATTGGCGAAAGTCAGTGTATCATTGGGATAGTTAAATTAACACATTAAAAGAGAAATTAACTCATGATCTCCTTTCTCTTGGCACCTAAATGCACTGTTAATGCGATTGGGCCAAACCCAAATGCCTCGTGACAAAACTGAATGCATCCTTATATATAGCTGGTCTATTGAGCATATACAGTTTTGAGGTCATCCTTTAATTGGTCTAATAAATTCACCTTCATCTCATGTATGCCCACAAAATTTCACCTCAATAACAGCCTTAGTTAGTATCTATTAAATTGTTAACCACCAACTCATCTAAAAGCTTAAGCTGTTAGAGAGAGTGGCAACTTTATTATTTATATTCTCAACACGCCCCCTCACGTGTAGCCAGACTCTCCTTCATAAGCTGGCTAAACACTTGTAATTTTAATCATTCGGTAGGCGGTGAGTTTTGAACTCAGGATCTATTGCCTGCTCTGATACCATAATAAAATGGAATGAGAAGAAAAGTGTGAGAAGAAAACTACAATAGTTTCATTCTTCATATATTGCAGGAACCTTACATTGTTACAAATATATATACAAACTGTTACCATACATTGACCCTTCTATACAGCTAGTCAATCCCACGATTACAGCTAATAAAATCAAATCTGGAAAACAAGAAAGGAAGGAAAGCCTAGGAATGATCTGCAGATATCAAGGATTGATTTGGGCTTGATAGGAAGTATCCATAATTGACTAGGCTAGCTAATTGATGCTAGATTGATGCTATAGTCTCTAATACTCCCCCTCAAGGTGGAGCGTGTATGTGAGTAACGCCCAGCTTGTTGATGAGATGATGTAATGGATCCTTACCCAACGGTTTAGTAAAAATGTCAGCAATTTGGTTTGATGATCGGATATAGTGGGGAGAAATCAACTTCGATTGGATTTTGTCACGAACAAAATGACAATCAAGCTCTATGTGTTTTGTGCGCTCATGAAACACAGGATTCTCAGTGTGGGCACACGCCCCGAAAATCGCCCGATTTTGGTTTGCGGCCCTCTTTTGAAAATACGGCGCGGCGAAACGCTTCGATTCAGAGTCGCCACTCGGGTTTTAGCGGTGAGGCACCCAAGGAACCGAACTCGAGAACGCTTGCTACGTTTTGATTTGATTTGGAAAAGGGTTTGATTTGATTTGAAGAGGTGCGAACTGGTCCGTCGTCACCTTCGATATCTGAGGTTCGGGAGCCAGGTTACGAGAGGGGAAGGGTTTTATGGCACCCCCTCTCGCCCAATCCGGGGATCGGTCTCTACTCGGGCATTTTGTAAAACATTCGCATTTTTCTCTCATTTGATCATTTTTTAG
The DNA here is from genome assembly GCA_019656275.1 of Rhododendron kiyosumense. Taxonomy (NCBI): domain Eukaryota; kingdom Viridiplantae; phylum Streptophyta; class Magnoliopsida; order Ericales; family Ericaceae; genus Rhododendron; species Rhododendron kiyosumense. The sequence goes on along the minus strand of BPLS01016770.1, from coordinate 14,661 downwards.
CCAGTTAGGGCGGGGGAACAGTTAATGGGGATTAATACTGTAACAGTTTGCAGTTTATTATGACAAAATGTTCATGGATGATGATTTGCTTGAATCGAATTAAAAGTGTAAGAGCATAGATTGAGAACAAGCACTGTGAGGAGTCCGGTGAGATGATGTACGCTGCTCGCAGGGTGCGTGAGCAGGCGACATGCTGGCACGCCACGACAGAATCGTAGCACGCCAACACACCCTGCGCACGCCACCTTTAGGCTGGCGTACACTACCTCTCTGATCTCTCACGGCTCTTGCCCTCAACCCTCTGGGCTCTGGAATGGACCAGTGCACACCCAGGACAAACCACGCAGTTCAGTATATGATTTTAAGTACATATTACAGGCAGATGGGTAAGAGGAAATGGCTAAAAGCCAAGAAAAGGCAACAAGAACCCCATAAACAGAGTGGGGACGAAATTAAAGGCCGGGACGGACCTGTGATATAAGGGCCACACACTGGCCTGTGTCAAGAATGCCGTACGCCACCCCAAGGGGGCCGTACGCCAGGCTTGCTCATTAGTCAGTGCTTGGCTTTACATCATCCGGGCTCTGGATCATGACCAGAAGTAACCCAGAGGCCTTTAAAATGTAAAGACAGTACAAGCATTGAAAGCTACATTAAAAGCTCTAAAGTACAGAAAACAATAAACTGGTTATTAGCATGCTATGGTGATGACATAAAGGAAAAGAGCACTAAATAGACTCTCCATGATCCCCACGCCAACTGTGCTCATACAGCCAGAGCTGGCGTACGGCATAGAATAGTTGGCGTGCGCCATAGATAGTCCATCACGACTGATTTATTTTACCAGAGGAAGGCCTGGTCTAGTATCAGTTACCAGCCAGAACCTTTCTGGTTCCCCTCAGGGTCTGAAAACAGAAAGCAGCACAAAGGTGGTATACCTTTTTGTGCAAGAGATGAAAGGGAGAAGGTGAGCTTTGGGGGTTGAAGATGGAGGCTGTGTGGTGATTGATCAGTGGAGAGGAGTGTATGGGTCTGTCCCTTACTCTTTCAATGAGTGAATAAGAGAGAGGGGAGGAAGGGAGTAAGTGGGCTTGGAGAGTTAATGTGCTTAACCCTTGCAAATGAATGCAAGGGTTGGCATTTATAGAGGAGAGAGGGACTGAGATCAGGGTGCACAGCTGAGGTTAAGGGAGTTGGGTTGAGTTAGTAGCCTCCCATGCATTTAATGCATGGGACTAGGTGATGGCTTGTGTAGGAGAGAGAGGGGGACGGGCCCTGCAGAAAGGGATGATCAGGGGGCCTGCAGTGTACTTTGGCAGTTACAAGGTTTCGAGCACGTGATAGAAAAGCGGTGATTTGACCGGCCTTGACCCTCCGTACGCCACCTTTAAGCCGCCGTGCGCCAGGTCAAACTCAGTCAACGGTCGATGTCTGACACGTGGCGAATTCCTGGCGCACGCCAAGGAGAAGGTGGCGTAAGCCAGGTATGGCCTTGCTGAGGCTTATTTGGCTCTGGACTTGAAGGTTTTGAAAGGGGTTTGAAAGAGGAGGGTGCAACGCGCAAAGCTCACGACCTTCCATCGACCTTGGAGAGTTCTCAACCGTTTATCATCATTGGGGTAATAATAATTGGGGAAAAGACCGAAAACGTGCTGACCCGGATGGTCCAGAATAGGGTGTCTACACTCAGCAATGTGAATTGCTGCTTGGTTGTCACAATAGAGAGTGATTGGCGATGAAGGAGGGATACCAAGATCACTCAAAAGGTATGTCAGCCACTGGAGTTCGGATGTGAGCGTTGCCATAGCGCGATACTCTGCTTCAGCGGAGGATCGAGAGACAGTAGTTTGTTTCTTCGTTTTCCATGAAATCGGATTAGAACCAAGTAGAACACAGAAACCAGTCGTAGAGCGACGAGTCATAGGACAGCCTGCCCAATCAGAATCACAAAAGCCACTTAAGGTGAGTGAAGTAGATGAAGAAAGCAATATGCCTTTCCCAGGGGTGCCTTTGAGATACCGGAGTACACGAGTAGCTGCATCCATATGAGTAGTGCGAGGATCCTGCATGAACTGGCTCAAAATATGTACTGAATAGGCAATATCAGGTCGAGTAACCGTGAGGTATATGAGACGTCCGACGAGTCGACGATATGTAGAAGGGTCGGGTAAAGATTCACCATCAGTAGAAGTCAAATGAAGGTGTTGTTCCATGGGGAAAGCAGAAGGCTTTGCACCAAGTAATCCTGAATCTTTAAGAATGTCCAAAGTATATTTGCGTTGACACAAGAAGATGCCTTGTTGAGAACGCGCAACCTAAATACCAAGGAAATATTTCAACCGTCCAAGATCTTTGATGAAAAATTTTTCTGCAAGAAACCCTTTCAATTGCTGAATTGCAGAATGATCATTTCCGGTAACAATTATGTCATCAACATACACTAAGACAAATGTGGATGAGTTCCCTATCACCCGTGTAAATAAGGAGTAATCTGCTCGGGACTGGGAGAAGCCAGCTTTGTGAAGAGTTTGCGAAAATTTAGCAAACCATTGGCGAGAAGCCTGCTTCAAACCATATAGGGATTTATGTAACTTGCAAACTCGAGTCTCCCCCTATCGAGCAAAACCAGGTGGAAGGGTCATGTACACTTCCTCATCCAAATCACCATGGAGAAAAGCATTATTGACGTCAAGTTGATGAAGAGACCAATTTTTGACAGAAGCAACTGATAAAAGAGCCCGTACAGTGACAAGCTTTGCGATGGGAGCAAATGTATCATGATAATCGAGCCCTTCGACTTGTGTAAAACCCTTGGCAACCAAACGGGCTTTGTATCTTTCTATGGTGCCATCAGCTCAGTACTTAATTTTATAAATCCATTTACTCCCAATAGGTTTCTTATTGGGTGGTAAATGGGTAAGGCTCCATGTGCGGTTGCTTTCAAGGGCAACAATCTCAGCAGCCATAGCATCACGCCAATGTGGTATCTTAACTGCTTGAGAAAAAAACTTTGGCTCTTCATTCGAGGAGATGGCGCTAATGAAAGCTCGATGGGAAGCTGAAAAATTGGTATATGTAATATATTGATCAACAGGATACAAGATACCTGCTGATTTGGAAGCCGATGAAGTAGGTAGTGCAGCATTAATGACTCTAGAACAATGGTAATCTTGGAGGTAGGCTGGTTGTTTTCGCTCTCAAGTGGAATGTTTGGTGGGTGCAGGATTCATGTTGTCAACAGTTTCGACTTGAGGCACAGGTGTGGGTGGATGAGACTGCACTTCTTGGGGAATAATAGGGACTGATTTTCGGCGATGATATGTCTGGACAATGGGGGGACATTCTCGTGGAACCCAAGATGATTCACTTGCAGGAGGGGATGAGTTTGGCATTGGAGATGCGATTGTAGATGAGGGTGAGTAATAATCATATCGTGGATGATCTTCAATAGGTAATGAGATGACTGGTGTTGGTGTGGGAGTTGGAGTGACATCATGAAATGGAAAAATAGTTTCATGAAATACAACATCTTTTGACACATAAATAGTTTTGCTCTTGATATCGTAAATACGGTATCCTTTCTGGGCATATGGATATCCAACAAATATTCCAGGCTTGGCACGCTGATCGAACTTGTGCTTAATGTTTGCGTTGTGGGCAAACACAAGGCAACCAAACACGCGAAGGGTGGAATAGGAAGGTTGCTTGCAAAATAATACTTCATGGGGTGATCTATTTTGAAGTAAAAGTGTTGGAGTTTTATTGATTAAATATGTAGCAGTAAGTATGCATTCACCCCAAAAGGAAAGAGGTAGATTTGCTTGAAACCTGAATGCCCGAGCAACTTCCAAGAGATGTCTGTGTTTCCGTTCAACAACACCATTTTGTTGAGGTGTAGATACACAACTTCTTTGATGAATAACACCATTTTCAGAAAAGAAGTGCTGCATTTTATTGGACAAAAATTCACTCCCATTATCAGAACGAACTTGTTGAATTTGGGGAAGGAATAATTCACCATCACCGGAAAATACATGTGTTATTTTGCCTTGAAACTGGGTTTTCACCATCGAAAAGAATGATTTTAAATGATAGCTTGTATCAGATTTAAAACGCATAAGGTATACCCAAGTACATCTCGAGAAATCATCCACGATAGTAAGAAAATAACGTGCACCACTCATAGATTGCTGGGAAAAACTCCCCCATATGTCAACATGAATCAATTGGAACGGTTTATTAGATGAAATAGAGCTAGTGGGAAAACTCAACTTGGTTTGTTTTGCTTGAGGGCAAACATCACAAACATATTTATTGGAACAAGAAATAGAAGGAACATTTTTGGCTAACTCAGACAACCGATGATGAGAAGGATGCCTAAGCCGCCAATGCCAAATGTCGATGGTAGGTGTACCAGTAATGAAATGTGCAGAAGGGTTTTGAAGTTAGTAGAGGCCACCATGTGCACTACCCAATCCAATCGTCTTCTTCACGGACAGGTCCTGAAACACACATTGATCATGAAAAAATGTCACAGAGTATTGATGAGATTTTGTGAGCTGACTGATAGATAGAAGATTAAAATGAAAGGAAGGTATGTAGAAGACATCCTCAAGTTGAAAATTTGGTGAAAATTTTATGGTTCCAATATGTGTGACTGGTGCATGAGAACCATCAGGTAGTTGGACATGGGTGGAGCACGGCGAATATGAAGAGAAACATGCCAAAGAGGAGCACATGTGATTTGAGGCTCCAGTGTCGATAATCCAAGCAGAATCTAACGCATTGAGAGCTATACCTGCTAAGTTGGCTTGAGAATTGATGCTACCTGAAGAAAGCATGGCCAAAATATTGTTGTATTGGTCCTGAGTAATCAATGGAGCAGCCACCATTGCGCGATCGTTGGATCGAGGAGCTCCTGAAGAAGAGGAACTTGAAAGTCTATGGTTGTTTGAGGAACCCCTTGGTTTATCTGTGGGATAACCATGCAACCTATAACATGTATCTCGGTTATGGTTATTACGATCACAGTAATCACAGTACATCCTTGGTTTCCCAGTTTGGCGATGGTCTCCACCTATGTTGCGCTGATTAGGATTTCCAGTGTACCGATTGGATGATCTGTTCGGGTGATGACCCGAACCCCTGGAATTGGTGCTGAGATTAGCATGATTTTGAGAAGGTGTAGACTGGTTTTCTGTGCCATTGGTAGTGACTGAATTGACTATTAGTGCAGCAGCTTCGGGCATGGTTGCTGAAGGAGTTGAAGAGTGTATTTCCTGCTGCTTCTCTTCTTGTCGCACGAGAGCATAAATCTTGGCGGCACTTGGAAATGGCTCCATTAAAAGAATCTGACTTCGCAGATTAGAATAGTGCTCATGGAGGCCTTGGAGGAACTCCATGGCACGATCTTGTTGATGGAGAGCAGCATTTGCCTTTCCATGGCCACAAGTGCAAGGCTGAACAGTAGAGAGGGAACTGAGCTCATCCCATAGTGCCTTCATCCTTGTAAAATATGAGGAGACAGAGGTATCTTCTTGTGTTGTTTTACCAATAGCTTGCTTCAGTTGATAGACTTTCGGAGCATTGGTTTGGGTGAATCGATCACGAAGATCCAGCCACACTTCTCTAGCTGTTTCAGCGTAAAGAATGCTCCCACGGATCGCAGTTTCTGTGGAGTTGAGAATCCATGGACTGACTAAATCATTGCATCACTCCCATTGACGCAACATGCTAGCCTCCGTGGGTATTTCGATTGTTCCGTCGACGAAGCCCAACTTATTTTTAGCGCGAAGTGCCATGGTCATTGCCCGAAGCCACGTTCCATAGTTATCTCCTGAGAGGAGAGGGGAAACTAGAACAGCAGTGGGACTGTCAGAATGAGGAATGAAGAAGGGATCGGTGACTTATCTCCTTTTTCATGCCTAAAGTAATGTCCCCCATCATGTATAGGGAAATCCGTTAGAGGTTTACCACATGATATGCATAACATTAGCCATAAGGAGGCGAGACAAAAACCGCAAAGGCTATGACAAATTAGTACGACAAAACGGCCTCACAATCACAAGGAAAAATGTGTCACATTTTTCACCATGTGGATAACATCTTAAAAGTGGCGAAACATTTTCAAAATCACTTATTTTATGGCACTCCCACATATCATTTACCACGAAAGGGCTTAACATTGACTATAACGGAGTATACTCCCTCCACCCCAATCTTTTCGTCGATGGTGTTTCATAGACAAGGTGAGAGACTTCTTCTTTTCCTTTTTTTCAACGTCAAGCGGTTGGAGAATTAGTGAATTACATTCAATGAGCTACAATAATGAAACAACAAATCAAAGTGGGAGACACTTTGAGAATCCCTCTTTATAGATTTTTAGTCTCATGTCTCTCACACATATATAGGTCACATTTTAAATACAGTGCCCCATTTTAAATACAGTACCATACGGTTTGAAACATCCGTCTCCGACTCTCCAGTACGTCCACATCTCTCAATTGTGTTGTGAAGTATCTTGTTGTGTCGACACGGATACTTTGCCTGAAATAGTAGATCCATTACATAGGGTATAATCAATTTACCCTATGTAGCTACTTGAGGATTTGGTTGGCGGCCAAGTGAACCCACCTAACTGATAAACCAAAATCATCAACGGTCGAGTATATACGTACACAAAATTTCATATACTACTGTTAGTTTGACAAGTGCGGGAAAAAAATATGCATAAGATGCAAGCCATGTGGCTACGTCATCTTTTCGATGCCTTACACCATGACTCTTAAATTACATGTGTATCAGTAACGGGAGTATCGAATGATATTTAGCACAAATCAAGTGTCGTGACCGCAAATTATTTTTGGCACCAGAGTACCTGAACTGGCTATAACAGTCATGTAGAAGCCTCGAAGGGTACAAAGTTAATTTAAAACAATTAACGGTCGCGACACCCGATAAAACAGTTGAAAGATGTCAGATAAAAAGCAATACTCAATGGGAATCACCCTTTTGACAAAAAAAATTACAAAAAAAAAAAAAAAAAATCAGTCGGTATAGTTGTGAAAATTTTATAGTGCCGTATAGCATGGTATAGCGCTACCGGAAGAGTACTCTCACTTCGGTGTCTATTTGACCGATGTCAATGTTGTGGCACGCAGAAGGTTTTACTACTCAATTATTATGTAACCACAAACAATTATACGCATTCATTCACAAATGGAGTGGGCCCATACACACTATACAAACACTTATACACACTCATTCACAAATGGGGTGGGCCCACTACTCAATTATTATGTAACCACAAACAATTATACGCGTTCATTCACAAATGGAGTGGGCCCATACACACTATACAAACACTTACACACACTCATTCACAAATGGGGTGGGCCCACCCCATTTGTGAATGAGTGTGTGTAAGTGTTTGTGTATGATTGTAGCATCATTGTTTACTACTACCCTTCATCTCCATAGTAAACAGATCCAACTCAGGATTAATTGTTCAAATATCAATCAAATAAGTTACGGAGTATTCAAAATTCAGGTATCATGTTTGCGTACTCTCTAGTCTCTAGGCAAGACCTAAAAGCCCTGAATAATATAAATTATCATATATCATCCTCAATAGTTGTTACTCATTCCCTTTTTGGTTTGCACCATATGAAGAGTCAAGTCTGTTAGTATGATTGGCATTTCACCCCCTTTGGGCATTAGTGCTTCAGATAATTTCAGTCATTTTTACCTCGAAAAAAGAAAAACTGATTTCGAGAATAATTCTTTTAAAAAGTACTCATTGAAATCTTTTGATAAGTGAAAAAAAAATCATTTATTTCACAAAGTAGCTTAATTTTGGAGATCAAAAATTGCACATTCTTCTATACAAAGCAAACAAAAATGGACGGTGGAGAGCACAAAATTGAAGGTAGAGACACTCTTAATTTTTTTTTCCCCTTATCTATGCAATCATTCATCACCTAAAGGGAAAAGATTTCATCACAATATACAGGAATGAAGTAAAACTACCAAATCAAATGCACGAGTTATTGCTAGAAGCACACAGGCTACAGACTCAAGGATACAATGCCGAAGCAAACATATACACTAAGTGCCGGTACGAGAATCCTGTTCATGACTAAGAAGTAGAGGATCCAAAAGGATCCCTAGCTCAAACCCGAAGTAAGCACAAGATGAAATCGTCAATCGGAAGCAGAACTCCAAACTGGCACACCGGCCAGCTCTTGAGAGGAAAACAACACCAACGAAACACCGACACGCCTTCGCAATCACAGCAAGGACGCCACTCCAAGGCAAGTCTTCGCTAGCACGACAAACTCTGACGCGTGGGCAGGCATGACAGCAGCAAAACTAGCCCACACAAGCACGGCGGCCACAGGTTTTAAACTCCGAACACCACACAAAAATCACCAAAACAGAAAAAACTCAAAAGTAATTAGCCCACCTACCACACCCACCGAATCTAGGGGAGACCCAAACTGGTACTCAGTGCTTCGTTATCTTCCGATGTCTTGGAATATTACCCCAAGCGTAGGGTTTGAATGTCGATTGAAGCAAAATAATCCGGAAAAGTTCGGGATCGTACCCAAGGGGATTAGTTTATGGCTTGGCTCGGATTTGTAGATGCAAGTAAGGTTTTCGACTTTTAGCCAGTCAACTTGGTTTTGCTTTGAAAACGGTGGAAATAAAATGGCTAAATTAAGAACGAATTAACTAGGAAAAAGATAGGTTAGGTCTAGGAATCCTAGCACTCATGACTCGGGCTAAATCACATTTTTTACCAATTCACGCGGTTTAAAATACACAATTGTAGGTACCTAAACCGGGAAATAGAGATCCGATTATCAAGCTAGCTCTAGAACTCATTTGGTAAACACTTCGAGCGACAGAGCTTTAAGCATCATGTGTGGTAGGTATGCGAAGCTCCTACCTACACATGATCAAAGAGGTTAACACCTCGGTAATTCGCCAAATGAATCCGAACCCCATATTAATTTTCAAATCTAGAAATTAAAGCTTTATTGGTGAGAAAATGTAATTTTCGCCCAAGCCACGGGATGCTAATCATCCCATGACCCAACCCTTGAAACTACTCACACATATCTACGAAGATAAGAGCAAGCAAAAATCTACTTAGCATAATTGAAAAGACAAGACTAGAAATAAATTGGATCAAACGATAGATCGGAAGAAGAGTAACAACTTTAATTAAGGCAACAATATCAAAAACTAACAATTAAAGACAGACATTGAAATATTCAAAGCTGGAAATTTAAGAACACTCAAGAACAATATTAACATGCAAGCAAATCTATCCTAGATCTAGAAAATATGGGTACATTTCTGTCCAAATCGTGCAAAGGTGACATAACGGGGTATTTGTACCGCCTCTATTTTGCGCACGGAATATCCCAAAAGATGCTTTGAAGATGCCTCGCTAAGCCCCTCGGTACCGATTGCCAAGACCTTACGCTACTGAGATAAGAGCTCGGTAGCGATTGGAGGGATTTTATCCAATCAATACCGAAGCAGTTAGAGCCGGTGTTAAGCAGCTCGGTACCGATTGGAACAATTCCCTCCGATCAATACCGAAGCCTTATCAGTACTGAACCTTGTCTTCTTTCCGCCTTGGCCACACCTTGCCTTGCTTTGGCAATTCCCTTGTCTTGCTTTGACCTTGGCCTTGGCTGCGCCTTGGCCATTGGGCCATTCTCAGGCCATGCCACGCTTTAGGCTTTTAAAACTCTTTATTAGGCGATTCACCTACAAAACAGCACCAGCAAGTACTACGAGCAAAAATCATTAAAAATCACTAATTAGCAACTAAATTAATATTAAACCTAGATACTAACGCACCCTATATTCCATTTCCGGGTGCTCATCACTCAGCCGGATGGAAAGACCTAGACTGGAGGGAAAACCCATTAGAAACAGTCAGGAAAAAACCCACCAAGAAAACAAACGCCAGAAAACCTCACCTTCGCCCTCACCAATTATTACATTCACATCCATCGTCGGTGCCAGTTTCTGTGAGACATTCCAAGATGGTCGAAACATGTGCCAGCGATTACTATCCATTGCGACAGTCAATCTGTAATTAATAGGAAGGGCACAGAGTAATATGTATAATGGTAAGTCTAAACATATTTGTCGTAGATATAATGCCATTAGGCAACTGTTTTCAAGTGAGGTTGTCGCTATTGATTATGTGAGGTCAAATGACAATATTGCGGATCCGCTAACCAAAGGGTTAAACCGAGAGCTAGTTGAGCAAGTATCGAAAGAAATAAGGCTAAAGCCACTACACTACCTAATAGTTATCATGGGAGTAGCCAACTTAACTGACTGGAGATCCTAAGATCTAGGTTCAATGAGACTATCTTTCGCGTGAAGCCAAGAACGATCACTGAGGAGACTCGGTCTTCTGCCCATTCTTATGGTGTAGAATAGTGATACCAGCAAATGGGAAGAGATTAAGCATTGCTTTGAATGACTTCTATGCGGTGGGTTGCCAGGCGGGGTATAGCAGGATACCCTTTATAGGAAGGTCACCTATGTTAGTATGAAATGGGCTGCTTCTTTGAGAATCGTGGTGAAATTCTCGAGAAAATACTCGCAAAATTAGGAAGGGGTGTCGTGGCCAAAATGAACCCAACAATGAAAACTTAACTACATGAGGAGAAGTCATGTGTGACGTCTATTGTCTTGGTTTACATCAGCGGCGGAACAGTTCAAAGTGGGACCGCATACTGGTCTGCCAGTAAACCTGATAGACTATCAGAAGGGCAAGTTCCTCTGTTGTCTCTCTCTCTAGGTCAGCTTTGTACTCTGCATTAGTATACCTGCCTAATTTTTTTTTTTTTTTGATTGATAGCATGCTTGCCAATTTCATTCATGAGGTTGGAAAATTTGCAGATTTTATGAATGATAATTGGGATGTTTGAAGGGTCTCCCGAGGCAACCGAAAGGCTTCCGTTGGTTCATTGAATCTGGACGAGACTCTACAAATTTCCAGCAGTTTCAGCTGGTTATTACCCCCTAATAGAGGTTAATGGCAGTTTTTACACCTGTAATTCATTCTGGCAGTTTTGTATATTGAATTTCCCCAATTCATGGCTTCATATTCAAGGCTGAAATCAATTCTGGGTGTTACACAAGGTCACTTGATGTGTATTATTGGAGTATCTCGTTTACCAGAAGTCAACGAATTCACAAAGTCACTCTGAAATTCTTCTTTGTGTGAGAGAGAGAGGAAGATGTATAGCAGTCGGTTTGCCAAGGCAGTTGACGGGGATGTTTCGGAGGCTTATGGTTTAGCCGAGCCAACCTTGGGAGGAAGACGCCGATGAATCTGGCCTACAACACCCTTGGTAAGAAGTGAATCTTTCTTAAGGAGACTATGGTATCACACATGACTCAATTCTGATTCAGAAAATTTTGTTTGTATCTCGTTTCTTTTAATCTGTTCCAGTACTTGTATTGTGTAATTGTGTACTAATCAATGAAATTGTTATGTGAAATTCTGTTTACAGTCAGTCTCAAATGAGGGAGTCCGCATTTTAGTTAAACTTCACGTTTGTATCTCGTTTCTTTTAATCTGTTCCAGTACTTTTTGTTTCAACTTCACAATTATGCAGAAAGTTTACACACACAGACAATTTGTGCACAATTTGTGTATAGATTTTAATGTGGAGCCCACCACGGGTCTCACACAAATTATCCAAGCCGTTCATTAAATATAAAACATTTTTTTAAGAGTTCCCGCAAAAAATCAGCTCAATCCAATATCTACAAATGCTCGATTAAATTGTCGAACTTTTCATGACAAAAACTGCTCTGATGAAGCCCTTTCCGATCATTTTTTTTTGCTGATTTCTCTCGGGTACCCTTAAAATTACGTTCTGAACACATTGAGCGGCTCGAATCATCAAAATTCGATCGGAAAAGGAAGGTCCGCATTTTATTAAAATGAGATGGTCCTCTTAAGAGCTGGATTGATTTTGTTTATGCCAAATTTTTCCCAACAAGAGGCGTATAATTTTGTGCATCTAGCTATATCCATTTCAAAAGATACATGCAATATTGAATCCAGTTTTAAAGTTTTCACAGATGCGTACAATCTTAGGGGGAGGGTTATCGAATTTTTCAAAAAAAAATATCTTCAATGGCCGGGTTTAAATTGTTTCAGAAGACATTGGGCAGACGAACCCACATAATTGTGAGCCCTGCTACACATACAGCACAGATTCCGTTGTGGGCTTCACCACGGGTTCTACATAAATAATCCGAATTGTTCATTAAATGTAAAACAAGTTTTTGAGGGTACCCGTAAAAAATTAGCTCAATTCGATATCTATAGATACTCGATCCAATCGTCTAGCTTTTCATTATTCTTAAATCTGAATGAAAAGTTTGACAATTTAATCGAGCATTTATAAATATCGGATTGAGCTGATTTTTTGAGAGAACCCTTAAAAAAATGTTTTATATTTGATGAACGGCTTGGATCATTTGTGTGGGATCCATGGTGGGCCCCACATTAAAATCTATATACAAATTGTGCACAAATTATCTGTGTGTAGACTTTCTGCATAATTGTGAAGTTGAAACGAAAAAGTACTACAATTTCTAAAGCAATTCTAAAATTTTGGTAGGGCCGCGCTTGAACTTATCCCCTCCTCAGTCCATCCATAGTGAAAGAGAGTTGGAGTACTGCATAACAGACTTAACAGTGTCTCAAGAATACTACTATGGCTCCATTCTTCTTAACTTTTCTAATACTTTTTTCGGTATTTCTTAAAAACTTTTTGCTTAGTTTTAAGTCAAAATTTTTGAAACAAATAACTTGTGTCGACGAGATGAATAAAAAAAGTATACAAATATAGACTGATGTTGAAAAAAACTCATATAAGACGATACTTAGACAAAAAAAAAAAGAAAAAAGAATAGCTGTTTGGTACTTCTTTCGTTTCTACTTAACTTCTTTTGTTTTTGTTCATAATTTTTCTTTCTTTTTAGACCCAAAATTATCTCTTTGTAAAATTTCAAAAAAGGTGCTACCAAAATATATAGGGCAAATTTCACTGACCTCCCCTGAGGTTTCTGACACGAACAGAAACCTCTCCTGAGGTTTCTGAAATGACACTGTCCTCCCCTCCTGTACCTAACTATACCAAGGGACCCCCCTCCATTAATTGCATGTAGAAAACAGACAGAAAAGGTGATCGGCTTTGTTTGGTCCTTAATTTAATTTTGTTTTTATTTTGTTTTTCAATCATTACTTTACTTCTTTCTTCAATTATTATCTTATTTCTCTAATTATTATTTTCTCATCTCTCTCTATTTCGCTTCAATCATTATTCTATTTCTCTCTCTATCCACTACTAAAACTAAACTAAACTCCAAACCAAACAAAATCAATGTCATTGTACTATACTTTTTACAATACCTATACTACCCTCACCAGACTCTTTACCCCTCTTATTTATAAAATATAAAATACAAATATCACTACACTTTGTATCCGTTTCACTTTGAGATTTTGTCCTTATTTAAAAGAATTTACATTTGTTAATTTTTTATCAAACTTTTGTGAATTATTGGTTCATCTCGATAAGAGGAATTGAAAAGGTAAAAAATTAAAACTTTTCCCAAATATTTTGAGAAATTCAATACTTTGGGTCAAATTAATAATTTTATACTCTTTTAATTCCTCTTGTTGAGACAAGCCAATAATCCACAAAAATTTAACTCAAAACTTGTAAATACCAAAAAAATTCAAATATGAACAAAAATCAAAAGAATTTAAAATTAAAAGAATCAAAAATTTTATATTCTTTTAGTTCCTCTTGTCCATATTTGAATTTTTTCCGTATTTACTAGTTTTGTGTTAATTTTTGTGGATTATTGGTTTGTCTCAACGAAAGGAATCAAAAGAATATAAAATTATTACTTTTACCCAAAATATTGGATTTCTCAAAATATTTGGTAAAAGTCTTAATTTTTTACTTTTTCAATTCCTCTTATCGAGGCGAACCAATAATTCAAAAAAGTTCGATAAAAAAATTAACAAAATGTGAATCCTTTTAAATAAGGACAAAATCTCAAAGTGAAACGGGTACAAAGTGTAGTGATATTTGTATTTTATATTTTATAAATAAGAGGGGTAAAAAGTCTAGTGAGGGTAGTATAAATATTGTAAAAAGTATAGTACAATGCCATCGATTTTGTTTGGTTTAGTTTTAGTTTAGTTTTAATAGTGGGTGGAGAGAGAAATAAAGTAGTGATTGAAGAGAGATAGTGAGAGATGAGAAAATAATAATTAGAAAAATAGGATAATAATTGGAGAAAGAAGTAGGGTAATGATTGAAAAACAAAACAAAAACAAAATTAAATTAAGGACCGAACAAAGCCGATCACCTTTTCCGTCTGTTTTCTAACGTGCAATTAACGGAGGGGGGTCCCTTGGTTTTGTCAAGTAAAGGAGGGGAGGGCAGTGTCATTTCAGAAACCTCAGGGGAGGTTTCTGTTCGTGTCAAAAACCTCAGGGGAGGTCAGTGAAATTTGCCCAAATATATAATTTTTTTTTTTTTTGTGTGTGGAAGAATGAGTCAACACGTGGAGGTGACCCAAAACTATTCC
>BPLS01016766.1:0-13259 GCA_019656275.1 Rhododendron kiyosumense | reverse complement strand
AAGGCCAATGACTATAAGGTGGTCAGGATTGTTCATCTTCTTGATTTCGAATCATAGGTCCCGCCAGAGATTGATTTGTACTCACTGAGCATGGGCACTTGGCGGAACATTAGCCATTTGGGTCTTCCTTACTTGATTAGTGGAAGGGCAACACAGGCTTATTTGAATGGGGCTGCACATTGGATTGGAGCGGATAGGGAAAGGCGATGCATGATGTTTGTGTCATTCCGTATGGCTGATGAGTCGTTTCACAGTATGTCACTTCCAGCTGTTATACCATGTTGGCCTTGGCATTGGCCTGCTGTTATTCAAGGATCAGATTCTGTTGTAGAGAGAGAGAGAGGGGTCTGGTTATGAAAAAAGTTGGTGCATATGGGTGATGAAAGACTATGGCGTGGCAAGCTCTTGGACTAAACTTCTTGATGTAGGTATTGGTGAAGGGGTTCAGAGGCTAATTGGTTTTCGAAGGGAAGATGAACTCCTAATCGAAGCTCGAGGGGATCTTCTTTCTTTTAGACTTAGAGATGTGCAAGTAAAGGGGCTTGGAATTCACAGCAATACAGGGGATTGGTATAAGGAATCACTTCATACAGAGGCATATGTGGAAAGCCTTGTTTTACTTTGAAGTCCGGAGCAAACAATGGAGGATGAAGTTGCCTGTCAAGAAGAAAAGGAGGTTGAAGTTCGGTGTGGAGAAGAAGAAATAGAAAGCAAAGAAGCAGCAAAAACCAGGCATTATGCATTTCCCACTTAACCTGAATTTTGTGCATCTGTTATTCTTGTCGTTACTCTATGTTAATGCTTCGTATTCGCATGAGGCTGCTATTGAATCTTGTGGCACTATCTATGTTCGAAGCCTTTGATGTCAATGCATTTTTCCCCAGAATATGATATGTGTTATTTGTTCAGCTTGTTTAGTTGGTAAGTTCTAAACTTAAGTGATTTTATTTTTCTAACATGAAGAACTGCTGTTTGTTAGGGTTGTGGCGGGACAGCAGGATCAATGTCAGGAAGCAAAGAAAAGTTGAGAAGGGTAACTTACAAGCAAAGAAGCTATGCAGTGAACCTTTTCATCCTTGATTTATCTATAGAAGTGAAATAGAAAAAAACTAAAGAAAGACAAGAAGAACATATTTATGCTCTAATCTGGCTACTAGTTTACTTAAAGTTTCTTAGAAAGACTTTCTGTAATCTGCTGACTGGTACAATCACCATTATTGTATAGGAGGTATGTGTTCGTAACTCTTTTCTACAGGGGATTATGTATCTAAGTTCCATGATTATTTGGAATTGTAATGGCATTTGGTTCTCATCTTTTGTCAATAATATCGTTCGCTGTAGTTCCTTTTGGTAGTCATGTTTTGTTGCTGTTATACTAAAGGTATCAGTATCCTGAATGTCATTCTCTCTGTGTAAACTTCGTCTTCTATATCTGCCCTGCTGTTCTAATAGCTTGATATTATTGGGGCACATGTTTGGGATAGAAATGTACAAGCAAAATCACCACCTTCTTTTTTTGGTCCAAGTTAAAGACATTTGAAGGGAATGAAATGAGAAAGATATCTTGGAGATATCTAGTTTCAAAAGAAAAGCAGCGAAAGTGAGGTGGTAATTTCATGTGCCATCGGTTACACATCAGGTTAGTGGCCCGTTAAGCTGTAGCATGGAAGACATTTTTAGCAAACAATCATCTCAGTTCTGAAGAATCTGTCTCGACTTAAACTTGTTTATTTCAACGGATGAGTTTACTAAAAGGTGCTCTTCTTTTGCCGAAGGAAAGTTTGGATTGCAACTGAATCCATAACAAAAATTGATGGTTGGCTTCAAATGGAGGTTGATGGGAGTGTTCACAGAATCAGAGTGATGGAGGAGGAATGTTTTCAACCTGATTCGGAAATGATGCAAAACTCCTGGTCTCAAACTGAACTAGAAGATGCCGAGGTGGAGAAAAGAGAGGAAGGTGAAATTGATGGAAATGATCCTATTGGTAAGTGTCCATCTAGTGTGGGCAAGGAGGTGGTTATTACGACAAACCATGGTGAATCAAAGACACATGAAGAAGGAGAGAAGACTCGTCACATTTCAAAGACGGCTCAACCTGTTGATGGTGGTTTTCAAATGGGAGTCGCACGGGATAGTTTTATTTCAGGAATTATGGGCCAATTGGACTCAAGGGTGGAAGATCCTATGTTATCAAAGATGTTGGACCACCTCAGGAGGAGGGGATTAGTCTCTTGCTGGAAACCGCAAATCCGATTGAATTAGATAATAATCTGGGTATGGATACTGTTAAATCTGCACCGCTTAAGAGAAGAGAGGGAAGAAAGGATTAAAAAAAAAAGGTTAAATCAGTGGAGGAAATCATGGGAAAGTTCAAATTATTTACAGATGAAGGGTTCTAAGAAACGAAAGCAAAAAGGGGCAATTTTTAGATCGACTGCGGCTGCAATTTCCCTTTCTATTTCTTCCGTTGGAATTAATAATAGGAATTGTATCTTGCTCAATGATGCTCAGGGGGTGTGGGAGTTTAACAAATCCCTTGGTCTTGGTTATGATGGTGATGACGGAGAAGTGGAGAGTAGGATTGCTCAGCTTGAAGAAATAGATAATGAAATCTTTCATAATGTCGGTTGAAGCGGTTGGATCTTTAGGGATTTTTTGGCTTTGAGTGTGTAGGTTTTGGTTGGTTGGGGATATCTTTTTGGGTCAGGTGTGGTGGTAAGGTTTGTTTTGTGGTGTACGTCTTGTTTTTTGTTGGTCTCTTGCCAACTTTTTATTAGGCCTAGGTGACATTAGATCGTTGGGGTGTGTAGGTGCATTTGTTGGGTCTTATGCTCCTTGTTGTGATGCCGTTGTGCCCTATGTTCTTTTAATCTTTGTTTTTCATATTCAAATATTAAGAAAATCCTTTTTTTGCTGTTGAAACAAAAAGTTTTACCGGCAACTCATGTTTTGATTCTTTCAAATATTTTGTAATACACTATATCTACAATGCATATATCTTATTTTATGCGCCAATTGTTTTCCTTTGTTTATGTCCTGTGCTCGTGTTTATCTTCTCAGATTGTAGCAGTTGGAGAAGAACAATCACTCTGTCAATTTGATATGAATGGGCCTATCCTTTCACAGATACAATGCGCAGCTCAGGTAGCATTTTCCATTTCCCCTCATCATACGGGAAGAATGATGATTAACAATGAGAATTAAACTTCGAGATCAAGACATTTTTTACTGGAAGGTAGATACGTTGCTTTCGTCGATGCTATATGTTTTAGGGCGTACAATTTCTCTCCTAATGAAAATCCTCCATTTTACTAACCTTCGGAGACAAGATTTCCTGAAGGCCGCTGGTTTTGATTGTAATTATAAGTTTTAGAGAAGTGCTACAATACACACCATTTATTTGAGTGTGTATTATATGCACCCTCTTTAATTACCATTAGATACTTGAAAATTGATCTACACCCTTTAAAATGTTACGATAGATTATTAATAAAAAACTTGTTACCAGTGCAACAGGTAAACCCTGTAATTAACAAAATGGAAAGAAAATCCCCTCACTTTCTTCCCAATCAGCGTGTATATCTCTCTTTTCCTTACACGAAACCAGACCTATCAGTCCGCCGTTCGCCCTCCCTCATCCCAGTCGTCGGTCGCGGTCGCTCCTCCCTGTCCGTAACTCGCCGCTTCTCTCAGGTACGAATATCATCTCTCTCTCTCTCTCTCTCTCTCTCTCTCTCTCTCTCTCTATGCATCTATTCAGAGATTTGGCCGTATATTTGTTTTTGAAGGAAGCCGAAACAGATTCTGGGAGGTTCTAGTTGTTGGGCTATTAAATGTGTGTGTATACGTGTATATCTGTGCATGTATTCAGAATTTTGTGTGTAAATTTGTTTGTGAAAGAAGGTTAAACAGATTCTGGAAGGTTCTAGTTGTCGGGTTACTGAATGTGTAGAAGTTACATGTAATGCTCACAAACTGTTCGATAAAATGCCAATGCTCCTACGATAATATGTGAGGACAGGATTTTGCCTCATCTCGTACATGCGTTGTGATCTTAAGCGAACAATGTGTGGAGATCCTAAAGCTACGTTGAATTCATGATTATTAAGGTTGTGATTGAACGATGGAATGTAAGGAGAGATTATTATTCCGTGCTAGAGGAACAATGTTCGTCTTTCTCGCAGAAGTGTGTGGGATTCACACGCTTTAAAGTGAAACCCGCACATTTAGATGAGAAGACGAGAAGGAGAGCGTTGCTTCTACGGCACAAATAATTTTTCAAATTTGATTGCCCACGTCTTGTATTTTTCTCCTTATCGCAACTGATCACTTGTTTGAAGCCATAGGGGTTCGTCAAGTGCATGCGCCATAGGGGTCTTGTAATTAGATAGGAATTTTTGAAAGAGATATGCATGGAAGAGTTAGGATTACAATAAAAATTGTAAGTTATGTTTGTTTGTTTGCTACATGCTGTATATATCTTTGTTGTGACATTCACACATGATTAACACTTCGAGAAGCAACAAATTCAATATTTGAGAATGATCTTTGGATGGATGCATAATTTGAACAACATTCAACAAATTGTAGAGCAACTCACCTCCATAAGGTGGGTTTTGTTCGAAAAGATTTGCATAACAGTGTTCAAGCTGACCGAAAAGTAGAACTCAAGGATGGGGATGCAGAGGGTATCTTGGGATACTTATCTGCTAAAGCTCTAGATGACCCACTGTTTTTCTACAAGTATGACGTCGATCATGAAAATTGTTTAGACAAATTGTTTTGGGCTGATTCAAGCTCTCGCCTAGACTATGAAGATGGAGATGAATAAACGGATACAAATTGATGAGCATCTAAGTTTTTTTGTTATTCGTTTATGTTTTCAATGTTTTGGCAACCTTCTTTTGGATGGTTTAGGTATTTTGATCATTTTATAGGTCCTGTTAAGATGCAGTTTAGGTGTCTATCTATGACGTTGGTTTTCTACAGTTTTTTTGTTTGTTTGTTTCTTGATTTTGTCAAAAAACAAAAACTTTGTGCTGGGATGGGTATGGTTGAGACCTGTGGCTCCATGTATCTTTTTCTTTTGGCCCATCGTTTACTCGGCATGTTGACATTTTGTTTAATCGGCATTGCAGTTGTATTGTGCGAGCAATAATTTCAACGACACAGGCCACGAATGGGAACTCATTTCCCATGAAATAACCTGCCAAAATTCAGCGTTATAGTATCTGGAAAAGCTGGAATGAGTGCATGGCATGCCATCATTTGTCAAATTTTTGTGGGACTGCTACATTGGGTAATGAGGTATTTCAGCAACTGCACAGGAGGTCAGCGTCGTTGCTTGTTATTACTGAAAGCATGGATTACACGCCTCCAAAAAAAAAAAAAAGAGCAAAAAAACCACACAGAGAATATATGTGCCAGCCAAGTTGTAAGGATTCTATGGGGAACTTCAAAGAATATATGTGCTTCCCCATAAGTCTCTTACCTGGAATACCTTGTGTTTCTCACCCCCTTGTGCGAGTTATGGTGAGACCTGTGGTTCAACCCCCTTGTGCGAGTTATTGTTTCGACTGTGTATTTGGCATTTTTGCTTTCTTGCAGCTGCCAAAAGTTGCAGAATGCAGAATGAAAAGCACCCATTTCAATCCCTTTAATTTATGCTTTGCATGTCCTTTCTGTTTTTATTTAATACGTTTTGTGTTCGAATTCGTGGTAGCAGGTCTTGTAGACCATTGGAGGCAAAAAGTAGCAAATTGGAGGCTGTAGATGTGACAAGGAGCAAAGAGTGGAAACTGAGAAGACAAGGAAAGTCAAAACTGAGTTGCAGCGACCTTGGTTCGGACGAGCTGTGCTTTAATCCCAGTTCACAGCAACCACACATAACACGGAAAAATGGAGAAGGAGAACATAGAAAACAAAAATACAATACCACCCAACAATTAAATACCAAAAAACAGAACTGACCATTTGATGCTTTCATTTATGGGATGTACGCATACTTCTTTGGATTATGCTTTAATTTATACTTGGATTTGGACATGAAGGATATGCTATCATGTACCGTACTAAAAATGGTCACCATTTACGATTTAAGTTTTTGCTACATAACATTCTGACATAGTGCATAACGAATGGTCCCTCGTAGATGTCTTCGTCAAACAACCTCGTAGATGTCGCCAAACAACCTCCTGCCGTTAGCGTATTTGAGGGGAGCGTTTCACCCACGACTATTTTGTCCAAAACGAAAATATTTATTTTAATTTGTTTTAAGGAGTGTGGGGAGTTACCATAACTCAGTGCACTTGGAGGTTTAAATTTTAAGTAACAGTTGGGACATAAGTTTGGGCTGAAAGAAAAATTAGGCCCTATTTTATTTTTGATAATTAATTTATGTTAAAAATAATAATTTTATTTTTTTAAAACTTTGAAACTAAAATTATTTCAAGTGAAAATAATTTACTTTTTTAAAATAGGTTCTCGATAATTACTAAAGCAAAAAGATACTATCATTATCATAATATAATAAAAAGTCAAGGCTTTTTTACAAGATTTTTAAAGTGTTTCATATTTGTAGCCATTTTTTTTATTTTTTTTTGAAATATTATGATGTTTAATATTTTTCACAATATCTTTCATTGCATAGTGAACTTTCATATAAATAGTCCAACTAAAAGGAATCGCAAAGTCAGTCATCTGTATTAATAAGTAGGGAACACTAACAAAAAAGTTAATCGGTGATCAAGTGAGTGATGGTGACGAGATAAATTTACGAATACATTTTAGGTTATGTGTAAAAGGCAACAATATTTAGGACGTGATATTTATTTTTTGGTCAATAGACGTACTACTAGTGTTTTGTGAATTAGTGCAACCATCCAAATTACAAATAACTAATACTCGTATTTGATAATCCAATCGATTACAAGTGTTATCAATACCAATCAATTACGTAATTGAAACCGCAGAGAAATATAATCTACCATGTAATCAATTATTTGTGTTATTCAGAACAATTGATTTTTAAATCTATTGCAATGTTGTTTGTAACTTATTTTGCAATTGATTAGAGGACTTACTGAGGCCCATCAATTAGCAAATCGATTGAGTAATCGACTTTACATTGTTATCCAATCGTACTAAATTCAATTACAAAATCGATTATATTGTCTAATTGATTACATAATTGAACATAATAGAATTGATTACATATTCGATTATGATGTCTAATTGAATATGTAATCAATTGCAAAATTAATTACTATATATTTGATTATATTGCCTAATCAATTTAAAAATCAATTATAAAATATAATCAATTATGGAATAGAACATTCACATAATAGATTACATAGTTGATTAGCTACCGTTTAAAAAAAAAAATTGATTAAGTAATCGATTGCACAATTGATTATAGAAAAGTTATGAAATGGTCTAAAATGTTACAATTCCGTAGTGAAAATGTTTCGATTTTTTTTTATAAAGTTATGAACACACCAAAATGTTATGATTCTAAAAATGTTATGAATCTGTTACTAAAAAGTTACGATTCATTCGTAAAAGTTACGATATGCACCAAAATGTTACGATTTGTAAGAAAAATGTTATGAATCAAAAGTTACGAATTTTTGGTATAAAAGTTACGATAGACCTAAAATGTTATGAATGACCGGTTCAGCAGGTAATTTTTAATGATGTGGCACAATATGGACCAATCAATAGGTGCATATGATATGCACCTTAAAGGGGTGTGTATTGAAGATTTCTCCTAATGGATGAAGAGAGAGAGAGAGAGAGAGAGAGAGAGAGAGAGAGAGAGAGAGAGAGAGAGAGAGAGTTGTATTAGATAAAGAGAAGTTGTGATATTTAAGTTGGGAATGACTTCGGTGTCCCCGGTCATTTTGGGGACACCGTAACTTTTGGCATAACAAAACCATTATAAGCATAACCAAAACCATTATAAGCATAACCAAAATCATAACAAGGCATAACTTGGTTGGTTATGCCTTGATTGATTTTTGGTTATGCCTTGATTGGTTTTTGGTTATACCTTGGTTATGCCATGTTATGGTTCTATTATACTTGTAATGATTTTTGTTATGCTTGCAAGGGTTCTGTTATGCCAAAAATTACGGTGTCCCCAAAATGACTGGGGACGCCATAGCATCATCCTTATTTTGTACTTTTGGGAGAATAAAAATGTAAGTACGTACTTCTATTTGGTTCTGTAAATTTTTGTGTGGGTAATTTGGTTGGAATATCCGCGTTCTGTACTTGACTTCTGTGCTTTCTTCTTCATTTTCTTTTCTATTTGCCTGGGTAATTGGTCAAGTTTGTGGGTAATTTTTGGTGGTTAATTCCATAACATGAGGAGTGGTCTTCAATTATTATGAACATGGGGCTTACATTGCCAGTGGTTACGATTTTCCATCCGAATTGAGTCAGCGTTTTTGTTTATTGGTGTTTGGGATTTATGCCCAATCCTATTTAACCACAATGGGATTCATGCCTCTCCCTCGAAGGAATGCCTATACAAAACACCATGTGTACGACAACGAGCACGAGATTTTCGTGTGTGAATGGATGCGTAAGTCTTGTAATACTCAAAACGCACCGAAAAAGCATGAGATTTTTGTGTGTGGAGTCGTAAATCTTGAAATACTCAAAATGAACCGAAAAAAGCAACACAACAATATATAGTAGCGGTACGTTTGGTTTATACTATAAAAACTAATGCGTACGAGCACGAGAACGAGAACGAGAACGAGATTTTCGTGTGTGCATGGTGGCATAAATCTTGTACTCCAATACTCGAAACGAACCAAAAAAAAAGCCAAGCAATGTCTAAGTATAAAGTAGTACTATGTTTGGTTTACACTATAAACACTGAAAAGATACTTACAGGAATACTGAATAAATTGCGAGGAAAAGGCTCATTTGAGCCATCAGACAGCCAACTTTCTGAAGACTATTGGACGAGAAAACACTCATCTCAACTTGACAAGAATGTTATTTGCGCGACCTTAGGAAATCTCTATGGTGTCCCTAACAGGTCGAGCCCTGCTATCCACAGAGACGATTTGCAAAGAACCACGCAGAGAAAAACGCATGGCCCCATTTCGGATCCCGAAAAAATCTCGAAAAATATCCATAAATTTTTGAATATTATTTTATGAGGCCCTGTAAAAAAATCAGTTCCAGCGGATATCGGTAAGTATTACTTTTGGATTCGTAAGGGCAGACTAAAAAATTTATGGATATTTTTCTAGATTTTTTCGGGACCCGAAATGGGGCCAAACACATTTTTCTCTGCGTGGTTATCTGCAAATCGTCTCTACTGTTAGAATATTTGCTAACAGGTCATGTGATTAGCTTAGATGGAAAACATGGACACATGGCGCCGTCTCGTTCATTTAGTAAGGTAAAAACGGGAGAGGATGGCAAAATCAATTTTTTTGCAATTATTATGCAGTTATCAAGGAACTTGTTCGACCCACATTTCAACTTCTACTTTTCCTGCGAAATTCCGACCATATGCTGAAAAATAAGTTTCATTTTCCTTTCAGTACTTCACATTACTTTTTTTTTTTTTAAAACACACTCTTCGTGCAAAATTCACACAAAAATCCTCAACCTCTACATAATCATGGAGACTTCCACATTATTTGAAAAAGAGCAGATGTAATGTATTTATATGGATGAAAATAAGACCTACGAGGGAGGGGAATAGTAAATTGAAAACAATTACTCGAGTAGCCTCGGAAAGAAATCAGCTCAATTAGATGACCGCAAGTTCTTGATCCAATATGTTATCTTTTCATTCAAATTTCATATCGCTACTCTAACAATTATTTTAAATTTAATGAATGTTTCAAATTATTTGTGAGAAACTCTGAAGTGGGCCTCATAAGCTGTCTGTGCACGTAGTTTTTTTGTTTAGTGGCCACATGACCTTTTTCTCATCCTAGATTTGAACTGCCATTATCTATTGGACCAAATGGGTTAGTTGGGTACGGAAAATAAGGAGAAAGAAGTCAATGTCACTTTTCGGTCAATTTTAATGGAAAAGTTAACGGTTTCACTTTACCATAAAGTTTAGGGGTGCAATTGTTCAAAATTTGAAGTTTAGGGTGTATAAGTGGAAATTGATCAAAGTACTTGGGGCGTAAGTGAAATTAATCCTACTTTTTATAGTGTAAAACAATGGGTTGTGTTGCTGTAAACTTAGGTATGGATGTACTTTTTTATTTGATATTAATGCAGTTTATCTTTGATAAAAAAAAAACTTAGGCAGTGTTGCCTTGTTTGGTTTTGTTTTAAGTAATACTCCCTTCGTCCATTTTTTAGGTGTCCAGTTTCGTAACTCCAAAATGATAAATACACCAATTTTTATTCACTAACTTTACAAAATGGACACTTATTAAGCGACAACTCAAACTGAAATATTGGACTCTAAATAAAGGACGAAGGAAGTAGTATGAGTGTGTCCGTGTTTTGTACGGTTGTGTCTATGTTTGTTGAACATTTTAATTAAGATCGAGTTAATTTTGTTTCTATCTCTAAACTATTCACAATTTTTAGTTTATCTTTAAACTCTGAAAATAGTCTATTTCACATCTTTAAGGAGAAATTTTTTCATCTAAAGCAAAGAAATCTTAAAATATTTTTCTTCATTTTCTTGATGTGTTCTCCTTTCGTCCCATCTATTAGACCATTTGGTTGGTGCCAACATTTGGCAAAAAAAAAAAAATTGTTTCCATTATTTTTTTCTAAAATCTTTTCTATAATTGAATGATCTCAATGACTTCTTTTGATTGGTATAAATCTATTTGATGAATTATTCAAAATTAATGTTTTTTTTTAAAAAAAATAATCTATTTTTGCGAAGTTATCGTTTGTTCTCTTTTTGAATTCTTATTTTCTTTACACATCTCAAATTCTTTCTTATTTTGGGCAATAAAAATAATAATCATCTTATTTTTCTAAATAGGCCTTAAACATTGTATGCAAAGGTGTTATAGATATTTAAAAGGTCAATTTGGTAGAAAACTAAAGAAAAATCCACCAGCGTCACTTTTCCGTTTTCTAACGGAAAAGTTAACAGTTTTCATTTTACCATGAAGTTCAGGGGTATAAGTAGAAATTAGTCAAAGTACAAGAGGTGTAAGTAAAATTAGCCCTAAAAAGTAAAGTGATAATCACAATGTTGGGTGTGCATATTTGTATAGAGCTCTATCTCATAGTATTTGATAATGAAGAAGTCAAACAATTTTTTTTGGTTTCAATTTGGGTTCAGTGCGGATTCTTTCTTACACTAAACCAAAACAAACCAGGTAGTACAATTTCACAACAAAAACTGCCGAACTACCCAGCGGGTAGAAAAAGTTAAAAAATACTAGCCCCATGCATATTGATTATTCGTCGGTTTCAGATAAAATTGCCATACCTAGATACCTGGAGCTAAGGTCGGTCAATGCAAAATAGTGAAGAAATTGCGAGGAAAACGGTTCATTAATGTTTAATTGATAACGATCGAAAAGAAAGGGAAAGCTAGAAGCCATTAGATATAGCCAACTAACGTTCTATAGAGTTCTATTATCTGATAATGATACTTGACTTGTCAAAGTCTTTGCCGTGTGGAGTAGTCTTAGGAACATATGTAGCCACCAGTAATTGCAAGATTTTTTTGAGTGAGCTAGGCAGGCCCACATTGTTAATTATATAAAACAAAACAGAGACTATTCTTGTCCTCTCTGATAATGACCTATATTAGCTTTTCCAAGTCTTCGTCAATTGCTTTATGGACCCCAGGGAATACGGCCATGAGATGAGTGATCATAAGAGTTTTTGAACGTGGCAAGGCAAGCACACATTGGTAAATGGAACCAACACGAAAAGATGTGGCCAGAAACACTCTTTCCATCTATTCTTGTCTTCTCTGAATATCTGATAATGGCCTATATTGGCTTTTCCAAGTCTTAGTCAATTGCTTTATGGAGTCCAATGAATAAGGCCATGAGACAAGTGATCGCAAGCTTTTTGAACGAGGCAAGGCAAGCACACATTGGTAAATGGAACCAACACGGAAAGATGGGGCCAGAAAGACTCTTTCCATCTATTCTTGTCTTCTTTGTATCTCTGATAATGACCTATATTGGCTTTTCCAAGTCTTCAACAATTGCTTTATGGAGTCCAATGAATACGGCAATGAGACAAGTGATCGCAAAACTTTTTGAACGAGGCAAGACAAGCACACATTGGTAAACGGAACCAACACGGAAAGATGGGGCCAGAAAGGCTCTTTCCATCTATTCTCCGATAACGACATGACTTTGCCAAGTCTAGGGCAGCTACACATCGGTTAAAAAAATGCACTAATTTTTTTAATTTTTTCTATAAATAAATCAAGTTGTTCTCAGTATTGTTGGCACAAAGTTATTTGTGCAAGGTTAAAATATAAAAGTCCAACTAAATTTGGACACAAAATATTATAATCCAACAATGTAAAATAAGTCCAACCCAAATAAGTT
Organism: Rhododendron kiyosumense; assembly: GCA_019656275.1. NCBI lineage: Eukaryota > Viridiplantae > Streptophyta > Magnoliopsida > Ericales > Ericaceae > Rhododendron > Rhododendron kiyosumense. The sequence continues at coordinate 723 of BPLS01016766.1, read as the reverse complement.
TGACTGCTTGAGAATGTAAAACTTAAAGTGGTGTAAAAATATACAAAAAGTAACAAGTGGAGTACTATTCTTCTTTCATGTGAGTAACAAAGATCTTTTTTCCCTTATTTTTAACCAAATACATCTAACTCTTTGCTCCGATCTTGTAACGAAAGCATGAGCGGCTCTACTAGTGTTTGAGGGGGTTTAAACAAATCCATTGAGTTAAAAAAATATAATAAAATTTTGTATTTCTTAATATAATATAACCTTTCTTTGTCGCACTGGGTCATTCGCGCATAGCTAATGTGAGTGAAAATCTACTTAAATTTATAAGTAGATAGATAGTATATGACAAAAAAACACAACTAATCAGGCTCAATTTATTTTTAATCAAATAAAAATCTGTATTGAAATAGAGTTTGCAGTGCGAAAATTTTTTGCACGATTTTGTCACCGCTGAGCAGAAATTCTAATCAACTGGGACTAGCTTAGTTAGTCAGGACTCTAGCATCTCACTAGGAGGTCAGAAGTTCGAGTATTCCCACCTTCGTGTGGGTGTTCTTCCCTTAGAAGTCTTTTCCTTTTTTCTTTGTTTATACTCTATAATGGGCTTATTTATTGTATTGGTTGAGTTGTTAGGCTTGGTTATCTCATGGACTCTCACACTAGATGTAGTGTCCTGGATTTGTACTATGTAAAATGATCTCTTCTATAGATTGGAAAATAGAATAGAAATCCTGG
>BPLS01016764.1:0-12685 GCA_019656275.1 Rhododendron kiyosumense | reverse complement strand
GTATGTCTTTCTATGTTTTGTAACTTAACATTAAGTGGGCAACCAAGCGTGAAGTCGGGCTTGGGCAACCGAAATGTCGGGCCGACACGGTCCAGATTTCTTCGTCAGGAACACGCAACAAGCTTCTCCATGGCGTCATCTTCGTCTACATCAGTCTTTTCAATATTGTATTTGCATAACTCTCTCTCTCTCTGAGAGATCTCATCTGTAGCCCTTTGGGTATCTGTTTACTTCCGTATAGTGAACCCTCGATCGTCTAACTATCCATGGAGTAGGTATCCTTGCCGAACCACGTAAAATCTCTGTTCTCTCTCTTTCTCTCTCTCTCTCTCTCTCTCTCTCTCTCTCTCTCTCTCTCTCTCTCTCTCTCTCTCTCTCTCTCTCTCTCTCTCTCTCTCCTGTGGTTTGTTCAATTACATAGCAATAATTACTCCCATTTTTTTGTGTTTGTTAACGCTTCCGCACAACATAAGTCAATGCCTTTTTTTGGGTGCATCCACGTCTAGAGTTCAACCCGCAACCCTCAGAAAGGAAGAGAGACAAAAGTGGGTTTACCTCTTAGACCCAACCGAAATCCAAATTGATCACCCTCATCACCTCCTACAACCCAAAGTATCACCAAACAAGCCTCACTTTTTGAAATAGCAATTTTTGGCTTGGAGGTATGAAGAAATGGTTGCCTTTCTTTGGAATAGCAATTTTTAAGCATCAATGACTTAGTTCTTCTTGGTTTTGATGACGGTAGACTTAATTACACCAATTAGTTGAGACACATATCCATTAATTAAAACCAGTTTCTTATATATTTCGTATTACTTTCAGCTGTGACGGTAATTGGTCTATTGAAAGTTTTGGAGTTTTCTGACTAATCTATTTTTCCATTTTAAGGTTCAATGTGTCGATTTTTTTCCTCCCGCAGAGTCTATAGTGTTTTAGTTTCTTTACTTTACAGGTGTTGCATAAGAACTTTGAAAGAGTTGTTTCATGGTGATTCTTCTGTTCTAAATTTGATATTTGTTGATTATTCAACTTCCGTGCGTACCCTGTATCTTCTTCATTCATGAATTGTAAAACATAACCGTTTAGGTTCTTCGTGCATTTGGCTTGAGCGTACAAGAGACCATGCATTCCATGTCTGTACTAATTCTTGCAATACCCATTACCTTGAAAAGATTTGATGACAATGGTTTAAACATTTGTTACTTTTTGTTTACTAAAGGCTTTCTAACTTGAGATGCTTTATGATTTGTCTAAATGCAAAATTTGGAGTGTATTGATAGGTCACCGTCTGTTTGATGAAATGTCTCAATGGATTCCTTAAGTACAGATTGATGTTCTTACCCAAAAAATTATTTACCTGAAAAATCTTCATAAATTCCTCTTTCCCTTCAGTCCATTGGACTTCTTAATTAGTGGTTTTGGAGTTTGAATCTCTTATTGTTGGTTAATGCAGGGTAACTAGATGTCAATTGGCTAAAAAGCAAGCATACAACTCCCTTCCCCCTTACACAAGGGAACTTCAGTCATTCTTTGTAGGATTTTTCCTCTTTCATTTATCTTTGTAGGTGTTGTTAGGCAGTTGTACACATTCCTACCTCTACTCTTTTGTACATTGTGCTAGATTGGCATATTAATATGACGAGGACATAGGTTAATGCAGTTGTTAATGTGTCCATCGTCGTTCGTATATTGTACCCTAACTTGCACTTCAATTGTTGCGTTTCTGCCCTTGACTTTTAATTTGTATTAGACTTAATACAATGGCATGACTAAAGCACGGAAGCACTTTTTGTTGTAAACTGCAGACGAAGGGCTACAAAAAGAAAGTCAGCTGCATCCCCAAATATGAAGCAGTAAGCCATCTACATTCTCATCCTCCCCCTCTCTGTCTCAATAATCATTCTCTTTTGTCGTCTTTCCATTTCCTTGTTTTGTTTGTTTCAATGTGTATTAGAGATGTTCAATTTATTTTGGTTATGTTCTTATCTAGGGTTCTCCATAGTCGTTCTCTATTGTTTTTGTTTTGGTATGGTGTGACGTGGTAAACTGGTAATTGGTTTAGTTTCACGTCAGATTATGTGAGGAGCCTTTAAGCTCAGGTAAGAAGAAAAGTTTTGTCTTCCTTTTTTTTTTTTTTTCCTTTTGTTCCTTTTCCTTTGGCTAAACTAATCAATCTCGGTTCTTAAGATTGTGGTTCGAATAGCATGAGAATTATAGAAAGAAAAAAATTTTTTTTTTGGCAACTATAGCATGAATCAGTTCGAATAGCATGACAACTAATTTTAGTTTTCTCCCCTGTTGCTTCATTTGTGTTTTTATTTTTTTATTAGTTAAAGCTGAACACTATTGTTTTTTCTTATGAAAATTTGGTGGACTCTCTTCAAGCTTAGTGCGAAAAAAAGATTGGGAAGGGTTTAGGACGGTTTCTCTCAGAGGTTTGAAAAATCTAGTGGGTCCTTATTGATTTGCATTTTTTCCCTACGTATGGAAAAATGAGATGACAGAATCTATGAGATTGACTATATTCAAGAACCAGTTTTAAAGAGATTGAATTTGTTACTTCACTATATATAAAATGAGTGAATTTGTGAGAGTGATGTGAAGATCTTTGATGCTAATGGTGTACATTTCTACTCTATGTTGAGTGTATTTCTATGGCTAATTTTGCTTCTCTGTGATATGATGATGTCTCTATCCATATTTGACAGAATTCCATACCTCTGTTGGAAATGTGCTTATGTTTGTTGTTGCTCTTTGCTACTTTGGTTTTAACTTTTTACCTGGTATTTATGGCTAGCTCTAGGCTAAGGCCCATGAAGCGCAAGCCTTAAGCCCCTCAAAAATGTCCAAAAATTAAGGCCTTCACTTATTTTTAGTATCTAGTATATATATATATGTGTTACTATATGGCCCATTTTTTAACCCATGAATATATTTTATATAAGGCCCAATGCCCCAATAAAAATGAAACGGATGAAAAAACAAAAAGCGAGAATACAGTTGGATCACAGCACCTCGAGGTCACTGATCTCTAAGAAAATTATTCAGTATACGAGTGCATCATTAATATGGATTTAACTTTTCTCCATAAATGATAATTCTCATTGCAAACAAACCCAGGGAACTGACGAAGAAGGAATTACATGTTAAGTGATACTCTCTCTCTCCCGGTTTGTTTGTCTCATTTTTGACTTTTTGAGAGTGTTTAACCTCTCAAAGAATTGGCTATAATTTTCAATTCGTAATGTTTTTAATATTCAATATGGATCTTATTTGATAGATCTCAATTAGTTTTATTATACAAAATCTAAAAAAAATTATAAAATGTTAGATATAAGTATATTTTTGAAAGACACGTATTTCGACAATTAGACAAACAAATTGGGACGGAGGGAGTAGAATATTAAGTGCCTCATTTTCGAAGATTGTCTTAGGCCTCCGAAATCTCAGAGCCAGCCCTACTGTTATTTGCTGGGATTCCATAAGCAAATTGATAGTTCTTTGTAGCTAGCCTAAAAGTTTAGTTGGAGGAGTGCCGTAAGCAGGAGTAATTCTCTTTCGTGCCACTAAGAAGAGGATCACATACTACACACTAATGAATCGATTTAGTGTTTGAGCCACTAGCTAGCAAGTGCCGTAGGCACGGGCAATTCCAACCGGGATAGGTAGTGTCGTAGGCACATGTAAGCACTAATTTATATATATGATAAACCCTTTACATTTTTTTTTATAAGCAAGCAAGAAACCCTTTATTTGCTGCTGTGACATCCCTATCCCAACTACTTAAAATTTACAATGCATGCACAATGATCATGGAGTATTTCAGATACCGTAACAGTGTTTCGTCACTTGTCCATTCTTGCGGTCAATCGAAAATTAGATAAACCCCAGTTTGCCTGCCTCATATACCAGTAAGCCAGTCACGTCCTTCTATGTTCATCCAACAATTTTACTGTAACAAAAATAATTCAACCCTCAACTTTTAGAAATTACAGTAGCAATTTTTACCTTCGAATTAATTCACCTAATTAATTATCAGAACGGTGAATAAATTAAATCGAATATCAGAGTTAGGTAAAATCGTAGAGTTGCACCAAGTGACCAAACACAAGCCCTTATTTATTGGTCCATTTTAACAATTATAGAAACAAAAACCCAAACAAAACCAGAGATTGGCCACCTAAGTATTTGTGGCTGTGCCTAGCTTGTCGGCATTAATAATAATCCACGCTCTTCACCAGGTCATAAACAACCACAGCTTATTTTAAATTGAGTTCAATAAAGGTGCATCAATTTCTGCTCTATTTTTCATTTTCAATTCTTATTATACTTCTGTTATATTTTTTTTATTAATCTTGATGAAGAAATTATAAGAACTGTAATATTATTATTTGAAAGCTAACAAAGTTGGCTACAATTATTTTTCATTTTAATTTCTTTTACAAATTTTTTGTTCAACTTCGATTCGAATTAGCATATCCTTCTATCACATATTATATTGTATTTTAACCCAAAAAAAAACTAACTACAACGAGAAATTATCACCTCCAAAACTATTAATCAATTTACTCCAAAATCTATTCTTCACAGCTCTTTCATCAAGCACCATACCTACTAATGAAACAGTTTCCGAAGTGTTCGATCATTGGCTTGCAAAAAAGAACTAAAAAAACCGATGTGGTACTAACCAACATCCTTCCGATGCTAAGTTATTAGCAATGCCAAACTCATGTCCCTGTCCCACTGTATTTTTTAAGAAGCACGAACTTATCCACATCCTAGATCCTTGGATCCCAGGATGTCGATATATAAGAGTGGCGCCATATGGGTCAATAGCCTTAGCTAAAGGGATTAGGAATACTGTAGAATTTGGACGATTTTTAGCTATCCCTGTAGAGATAGAAGGCGGTAATAGAGTCCTTGTATGCCTAAAACCCCTTTGGGAAGGTGTAATTGGTCTCCGTAGTGACCCACCATGCATGCTCTGCCACGAATGGTTCGAGCAGGCATACTCCCGAGCTGGGCTGTATTTGGTCTGACTATAGGATTTGAGAATATCTATTTCTATTGAGAACCGTAAATCGAATAGAGTAGCACCAATTTTCAAGATTGTCTCAGAAGGATGACTCTTTATATGAACTATGAGTTCTAAATAAATTTGAACCGCATAGTTTATTACTAGATTTTTTTTGTTAATCCCAATTTTGAAATCGATCCATTTCTCGTTAAATTATTCCAAAATCAAAACCTACTCAAGCCATAGACATCCGTTTTTTTCTAGAGCATTCTCAACATTACCTAAGGCGCGTTGGCTTTATTTATTTTTATAATATATAAAAAAAACAAAGACGTGCATATGATATGACTATACAAGGGTTAAACTCTGGAGGTGGATGATTTTTTTTAAACACCCAACAAAACGCATTGACTTAGGATATGAAATTTTTCCCAATGAGTTAAAATACCATATAATTACCATTATGTATAATGTCGAATTCGAGGGTGCTATAGTGCATCCCCGCATTACACGTGTAGTGCGGTCAATCCAACCATCTGTCTCGGCAATGGATGGCTAGAATTTGTAGGAGCTCGGATCAAATCTGAACTATCTGTATCAAGATGAACGACCTGATCGATCACACTACACGGTGCAGTGCGACGGGTGCACTACAACCCCTCTCATTCCGTGTTGAATCCAGTATAGGTTTAATTATTGATTAGTTCCCAAAACCTAACCTTAAAAGCTAATATCGCAACGGCCTAACCTAACACAAAGTAAAAGTAGGTAAATTCCTACCCCAACAAGGTGCTGCCACGCAGGGGCCTAAAGTCTTCACTGGTCTCAAGTTCAACTATGCTACGTCCACGGTCCACCGCATGCTTACATTGGGCCTATTTCGGATCTCACAAAAATATAAATAATAAATAATAAATTTTAAAATATTAGTCGCTCTTATGAATTTCAAAAAATATATCTACTGATATCCAATTGAATTAATTTTTTACAGAATCCTATAAAAAATAAATTTAATTTATAAATATTTTTTTTTATTTTTATAGGATCCAGAATAAGTCCCGCCAGTTGTGCGGTGGCCTAGGTGCAGTGAGTGTAGACTTTTTTTTTCCACTAACTACAGAAGTTACATACCTTTCCACGGGAGCACCGATAGTTTCCAAAACTGCAGCTTGTTTATTCATAAAGTCTACGTCCATCGTTCAATATTTATCTCTCTTCCTACCGTTCTTAATTTTACCGTTCAAAAACATTTTCGACGGTCTGAATTTTAAAAAAGTCTTCACTGAATTTTTTTTTTTAAATCTAGATCATTGATTGCCAAGACAAATGGTGAGATATTGAGTGAAAAAACAGAACAGTAGACGTAACACCGCTGTTGATATAGCAACTTTCTTTTTCTTGAGGCAAGCCGATAAAGAGTTCTGACATGTAGGCGATTAGGGCGTCTTCTGACAGGCTCTTGGAGAAGCAACTCTTATGGCGGATGGATCGATCTCTATGGCGGATGGATTGGGGCTTGCAGCTGTTTCTCATGAAGTCTCTGAAAACCCTAGGAGTATACCTCTCAGCGATTTGAGTTCGCACAACTCAGAAGGGTTGGGCATCAAAGCCCTTGATTCTAATGAAATCCGACGAAGAAAACATCTTCAGTCTCAATCGATTCTCTCGGACATCGAATTGGCAAGTTCCATTATCATCCTCAGCTGCAGTGCGTTTCCAGCTTCAAGCGGCTTCAGTTCAGGATCCCCCTCCCGAAGTGCTTTTCCAGCCTCATCTCCAGCTGGGTTTGGGGCTTTTAGCCCTAAATCTTCAAAAAGCACAAGTCCGTCGCGTAAGCTCCAACAAGTTTTTGAAGATGCTTTAGTATGGGAAGCGGAGGAGCGAGCAGGCCACCCACGGGACTCAAAAACCCAGTTCGAAAATCCCCAAGATCAGGTAAACATCTCTAACACTAACACAAAGATCTTGTACAATGCAAGGGGGAATCCCTATGTGAAGGGCGACCCCAATCTAGGTTATCCTATAGAGGATACGAGACCTCGGACTGCTGGGTATGCTACTGATTCCGTGTCCCACCAACCAGGTTCAAAAACTACAGCTGGTTCTCCTAAGTCACCGGCTAAACCCCCTCAATCTCAACCTCTAGGCAACCTCTTGCCCATGCCCAACCAGCACCATCAAGCTACACTTCGAACTCAGGCTCATACTACTCAAAATCACCAAATCAACCCTAATTCAAACCCAGGACAGGCTAAACCTAAACCCAGGAACTGGGCCTCTCTTCTTCAATCTCAGAGCCCTTCTCTGGATATGAAACTCGAATTTTTTCCTGATCTCCAGAAAGGCAAGGAAGCTTTGGTTGAAATAGACATTGAACTGACTGAAATTGGTAAGTGGAACAGATACTTAGTAGGACACTTCCTAGATGGTAAAATGGCCTATCCCCTACTTGTTTCCACTGCCCGAAATCAATGGAAAGATCTGTTTGTGGCTGTCAAGCCGAATGTAGCAGGGTTCTATCTCTTTGAGTTCAAGGATGAACAGGCTAAGATGAAAGTCCTTGAAGGAGGTCCATACTTCTTCTCACAGAAGTACCTTGTCCTCAAGGATTGGCACCGGATGATGAAGCCTGCACAAGAACAACCTACTAGGATACCTGCTTGGGTTAAATTTCATGATTTACCCTTTGAACTCTGGAACCAAGAGTGTTTAAGTCGAGTGGCTAGCACAATTGGGAGACCTTTACATGTGGACCAGGCGACAGCTAAGACTGCCAAGCAACCAGGTCTCTTACAAACTAAGTCCACAAAAGCTAGAATTTGTATAGAAATCAGTGCTGAACAAGATCTACCTGATGAGGTCACAGTCATTGTGGAAGGGGATGCTGTGATTGTCCCCATTGAATATCAAGTCTTACCTCCTGTTTGTAAGCAATGTCAGGTGTTTGGACACTCAACAGAGCAGTGTACAAGGAGAACCCTCAATTCTTCTTCTAATTCCAGTATTTCAGTCCAGTTTGGGACTCAAACTGGGAAAGATAAGCACATAGCTGACGTTAACCAGCCAAGAGATTCCATACAACACCAAACTGATTCCACTAAAGTTAAACCTCTTATGCTCCAGAATCACCAGATTAGCACCTCAACAGATGTTTTGAGTGAGTCAGAATCTGAAGAGGATTTGATGGAGGTCCTAGAGGGAGTGGTCAGAAGCACGCAAGAAGCTGACTCCAAAGTAGAAATCACGGGTGGAAAAGAGTCATCCTCCTCTTCTAAGGATGGACCGGCTTCCGATCTAAGTCAAATCCCCTCTCCTAAGCCACCTGATCCACAAACTTCTGAGAGGAGGGGGGACAAAGCCACAACAACAGATCTCAAGGGTAACTTTCAGAAAGTTCTCTCCAGATCAGCTCAAAAAAGAATGAAGAAGCAAGCAAGGGAGCGGTCACTAAGTTCCCTATCCAGAGGAAGGACTTAACATATCCTTTTGATATCCTTTTGAGTATATGCAGTACTATATCGTATCCTTTTGTTAGAGCAGTATTCTTATACTTCCATTTTCTGCCATTTAATTACCTAGTACTGCTTGAAATCTGTTTTATGTCTATGCAGCCTTTGAACATTGGTTTTTGGAATATTAGTGGTCTTAATGACCCAATCAAACAAAAGGAAGCTAAATGTTTTTTGAGTAATAATAAGTTGTCACTTTTGGGCTTGCTAGAACATAAAATAAAGGAAGCCTCTACTTCTCGAATAATAAGCCACATCTGTCCTTATTGGAATTTTGTGAACAACTACCTTCAGGCACCATTGGGCAGAATACTAGTATGTTGGGATCCCAATGTGATACAGGTTCAAGTTTTAGACCAATCTGACCAGTTTTTGCATTGTGAGGTGCACCCTAAGAGTGGGACCCCCCCTTTTTTTGCAACCTTTGTGTATGGGGATAACAGTTACTTGACTAGGCAGTCATTTTGGTTTGGTCTCCATCATCTTAACTCTTCAGCCCCATGGATTGTACTTGGGGATTTTAATGCCATTAGGTTCCCTAATGAAAAGGTAGGGGGTATTACAAGCTGGCCCCCTCATATGAATGAATTCAATCAGTGCCTGTATGCCTTGGAGTTGGATGATCTTAGATATACAGGTTGCTTTCTCACCTGGACCAATAGGCAGGACTGTGCCCATTTTGTTACTACTAAGCTAGATAGGGTTTTAGTCAATGAGCAGTGGATGAAGGCTTATGGCTGTTCTTCTGCCCATTTTTTCACTCCAGGCATATCTGATCATTCTCCAGCTATTGCCTGCTTGATTCCTAATCCTAAGAAATCTAATAAACCCTTCAAGTTTTTTGATTTCTTAGCTGATCACCCTCAGTTCATATCTGTGGTTCAAAGAGTATGGAGGAGGGTGATCATTGGGAATCCTATGTTTTGTGTCTGTGAGAAGCTCAAGTTGTTGCAAAATGAGCTTAAGCAAATTAATTCTAGAGACTTTAGTGATATATCTAAGAGGGTTGCTGACTCGAGGCAACTTCTTGAATCCTTGCAGCTAGACTTAGTTACTTATCCTTCCAATCCATTCTTTATAAGTCAGGAAAGGATAGTTCATAAGCAATTTCTCACTTTGCTTAGGGCTGAGGAGAGTCTGGCTAAGCAGAAATCCAGAATCCAATGGCTGAAACTAGGTGATCAATGCACCTCTTATTTCTTTAAGTCTGTGACCAATTCCAGAAATAGAAGTAAGCTTACCAGTTTAGTTTTGGATGATGGATCTCTCACCTATGACTTAAAGATTATTAAGTCCAGTTTTGTCAACTTTTACACCAATCTGTTGGGAACATGTCACCCAACTCCTTATCAGGGGCTTTCTAGGATTCAACAGCTAGTCAACAAAAGACTTTCTGATAGTCAAAGGTTGGCCATGATAGCTAAAGTTACTGACCTTGAAATTAAGGACACCCTCTGGTCTCTTAATCCTACCAAAGCTCCAGGCCCTGATGGCTACAATGCTGGTTTCTTTAGGAAAGCTTGGCCTATCATTGGCCATGAAGTCACTGCAGCTGTCAAAGCCTTCTTTAGGTCTGGTCAAATGCTTAGAAGAGCAAATTCTACTATTGTAGCTCTTGTCCCTAAAGTTCCTAATCCTTCCAAAGTTGGAGACTTTAGGCCCATTTCATGCTGTAATACTGTATACAAGTGCATCTCTAGAATTCTTGCTAGAAGATTGCAGGCTGCTCTTCCTACTCTAATTGATCTTGTTCAATCAGGTTTTGTTAAAGGTAGGAGGATTGCGGATAATATTTTTCTAACCCAAGAACTTATGAGAGGGTATCATAAATCATCATCCTCTCCTAGGTGTGCTATGAAAGTGGACATCATGAAGGCTTATGACAATGTGAGATGGGATTTTCTATGGGATACTCTATCTTCCATGAATTCTCATCCTACAATGATTAAATGGCTACAAGCGTGTGTTACCACTGCCAACTACTCCCTTAGCATCAATGGGGAAGTCACGGGCTACATTCATGGGAAAAAAGGGCTTAGGCAAGGAGATCCCTTGTCCTCTTACCTATTTGTCATAGTCATGGAGATTCTCACTTGTCTCCTTAGGGAGAAATCCCTCCTCCCTGATTTTCATTATCACTGGAGATGTGGAGCTACTAAGATTTTGAACTTGTGCTTTGCAGATGATCTTATGATCTTTTGCAAAGGAGACTTGACCTCAGTCAATCACATTAAGGATGCTCTCACTGAGTTTCAGTGTATGTCAGGTCTCTCTCCTAGTCCCGGGAAGAATAGCATCTATTTCTCTGGGGTCAACTCAAGCACTAGGTTAGCTATTCTTGGTGTTTTAGGATTTAAGGAAGGCACTCTTCCTGTCCGATATCTGGGAGTGCCTCTTCTCTCCACTAAACTCAAGGCCTCTGACTGCCAGCGTCTAGTGGATAGCATTATTGCTAAAACTAAGTCATGGACAAATAGGGACCTCACTTATGCAGGTAGGATGCAGTTGATTAAGAATGTTCTCTTCTCCGTGCAAACCTATTGGTCCTCTCTTTTCATCATTCCTAAAAAGGTCATTAAGGAAGTCGAGTCAATCCTTAGGGCTTTTCTTTGGACTGGCCCCGATCTCAGAAAATCTGGTGCTAAGGTTTCATGGGAACATCTGTGTTCCCCTAAACAGGAGGGAGGACTTGGTTTTAAGTCCTTGCAGGTTTGGAATAAGGCTGCCATTGCCAAACACATTTGGTTCCTCATCTCAGGTGGAGAACAGTCCATGTGGTGCCAATGGGTTAAATCATATTTAATAAAGAGGAGGAATTTTTGGACTTTGAAAATTCCAGGCGACTGCTCTTGGGTATGGAGGAAACTCTTGAATATCAGACCCTTAGTGCAGCCCTTTATTCTTAGTATTCTTGGTAGTGGCCATTCCACTTCTTTGTGGTTCGATAACTGGCATCCTTTTGGCCCTTTGATAAACAAGGTCAGCCCCAGATTTGCAATTGACTCTGGCATCCCTAGAGATGCTTCAGTGTCCCATATCATCCTCAATTCAAATTGGGCTTTTCCCGATACCCGATCTAGGGAGCTCAATGAGATCAAAAGATCCTTGCCTCCTCTAATTCCATCCAGATTGAGTGAGCTTGACCGCATTAGATGGACCCTCAATCCTAATGGCCAATTCACAATTGCCTCCCTTTGGAACAAATTGAGAACTCCATTTCCAAAGGTTGTGTGGCATAAATTGGTGTGGTTTTCAGCCAACATCCCAAAATGTAGCTTTATCGCTTGGCTAGCTATTCAGAATAGGTTATCCACGGCAGATAGGCTAGCACTTTTTGGCCTTAATCACTCTCAACAGTGCAGTTTCTGCTCTATGAGTGAAAGCCATGACCATCTTTTCTTCAATTGTTCCTACTCTCAACACGTATGGGACTCTATCCTTTCCAAACTTCATGTTTCATGGCCCTCTAGAGCTTGGGCTGATTAGGTCACTTTCTATCTAACATAAAAGGCAAGTCGATAAAAGCAGTCATTACCAAATTGGTATTTACTGTCACTGTTTATCATGTGTGGATCGAGAGGAATATGAGGAAATTTCAAGGTCAATCTTGTTCTAGTGAGGTAGTTGTTCACAAAATTTATTCCATGGTTAGAGCAAGACTTCTATCATTATCCAATCTACAATCATTTCAAGCAAACGAGGTTGTGAATGAGTGGAACATTAATGGTTAATTCTGTTGCTGACTGTTTTTGGAAATTATCTCATGCATCTCAGTTGTTTACTTTCTCTATATTGGCATCCTTGAAGGTAGCTTCACCTGGAATTGTTCGTACCAACTTCTTGGAAGGTTTATACTTGTTATTACTCCTATCTAAAAGCTCTCAGACGGATTTGAGTGTGCCAGCATATGTGTGAGCCGTGAGATGTGTGCTTGAGCCCCAATCTTCTTGTGAGTGGAGGTAATAATTAGTGGGAGGACTTTTGTGAGGGAGAGGCGAGGGAGTTGAGACCCGCCCTATTGCTTTTAGATGGTTGGTGAATTAGGTTTCGAGGGAGGAGTAGAGTGAGCTGATAAAGCAATAGGCTATGTAACTCTCTAGTTCTTTGTTGTATTCCTTAGTTCTTTGTTGCATTCCATTGGTGGCCTATGTGATAGTTG
>BPLS01016763.1:0-13709 GCA_019656275.1 Rhododendron kiyosumense | reverse complement strand
GAGTAGGTTAACCACAGTGTTCTAAAAGTCGACTTAGGCGGTACCCCACAGCCAGGCTGACTAATCGGCCGCTAGGAGGGATTAATTGGCTAGGCGGGCTAGGCAGCTAGGCGGATTAGGCAGGATTACGCAACTAGGTGAGGTTAGGTGGATTAGGTGGGTAGGCGATGTGACTTTAAAAAATTAAGGATTTTCGTGTCATGGTAATATACTATAACAGGCTTTGGTGTAGTTTTACTATGATGTAAATACATTTCCAGTCTTTCCAATTCTCCAACACGATCAAAAATTTCAAAAGCCTTGAATATCAAAACTTCACATTAGACTAGCTATTTGGTACTACTAGTTTCATTTGGTTTAACTTTGGATGTTGAACTTCGCATTATTACTTAGTTTTCATGTTATTAATATTTAGTTCTACTTATGTTGTATTTGCTCTCAAACTTGGGGAGGAGGTAGGAGTCTAAAAAAAATTTAAAAAAATGGAAAATCCGCCTAATGTCTAGGGCAATAGGCACCGATTAATCGGCCTAGGCGCTAGCCAGTGCTTGGCCGCCCAACCAGTGCCTAGCGACTTTTAGAACCTTAGTTAACCAAATTAAAATTAAGCTTCATTCAATTCAATTGGGATTGGCTAATTGAGTACCTTTCTTTGTATTTTTGCACTACACAGTCAACTATACGTTCAAGAAAAATAGCTACAGAATCCCATGTCAATTAATTGACAGGGCAGTGTTTTAAAAGGCTCTATGTACACCTAGGCGAAAGGCAAGGCGCATGCCTCATCAAAGTGAGGCAGAATAAGTAGAAAATAATTACACATCTAATATAGGGAAAAAATTGAATATAAGTAAATGCTTTCCACAATTTCAAACACCATAAATATCAGCATTCCCAATGTTCAAATCACCAAATACGAAGAAAAACGTAACATCCATAAAAATCTAATGCATAACATTTAGTTCGAACACATAGTCAAATGGATAATGGCACTCAAATAGCTAATCATGGTCACCTAATCTTCAACACCAATTACTTCATCATCTTTGTCATTTGATTCATAACACTCCACATTGGCTAAGTTTTCTTTAAGACTTAAACAGTTTGGCTTATGTGTTTCATTTGGTTCATTGAGCGATAGAGCCTTTTTAGTTTGAAATATGAAGAAATTTGAGTGCAGATCTAAGAAAAAATGTGAGCTTCTAGCCTTATGTGCCACACACCTGCCGTGAGGCATGTGCCTCAAGGGCTTTATCTCAGCTTCATGTAGATGCGCCTTACCTCAGGGTGCCAAGCCCTTTTCAGTGCGCCTCGCCTCGCCTTAGTGCCTATGCACGCGACCGCATGCCTTCTAAACCAAAATATGACAAGGTAGTACTATCATTTATATCATGAAAGCAACAATTGACTTGATTAGTTAGGTTGAACGACTAACATAGGAGAGAACATAATTCTTCCCATTACAAGACATACGTAACTACAAACATATGTATACATTCCATACATAGTCACTAGCATCATCTTCAGTTTTCAACGGTGATTGTTATTGAAAGTCGATGATATGATCCTAGTCGATTATCTCAAACATATGGGAATTAGTACCATGGTTATATTTTCAACATACTTGAACAAGCTACTTAATCCAATATAGTGGAGAGAACAAATTGAGTAGCCACTCAGCAACCTTGTTTTGTCCAGAAGTCTCTCACTGGTCTTAGTTGCCACTATGCAGACGAGCATCATCAAATTGTTCCATCACCATGACACCTCGAACGTATCGCCTCAATTATGCATTGTCAACCACCTCCAACATAATGGAATCACCATATGTATCATTTTTTCGGTATACTTGAACCACTGACGTTGCCAATTTCCCAGCACAGTTGATCCCCTATGGTTGCCTCCATGATCGGAGGTTGAGATAGAACATTAAGTAGCCATTCTACAACCATCATTTTCCCCAAAACCTCTCAACATACTTGAATTTGTGCAGTAAGCATCAATATATTCCACCATCACCACTAGCCACGTCGCGCAAGAACCTTTTAGTATTTAAAGCCAGTCACTTCAGCATTATCTACGGCAATCCTTCGCCCCAAAATTCTCTCCAGACCATCTCCTTACATCAATGCTCTGAATCCCCTATGTTGATATAACTTGTATCACTTAAACTTCCACTCCAAATAATCATTCATGGATTCAAGTGGATATGATTTTCTCCTTGAATCTCGCCAATATAATCCACATCTCCTAACTATTCTAAGGCAAATTTTGGATTCAAATCATTTCCACGTGTGAGATTCTTAAGGCTATTTACTATTATTCAGTGCAAACCAATTTGGCTTTAGAGCATGAACAAGCATCAAAAGCATAAATTATTGATGCTATAAAGCTATTGATACCCTTCATTCAGTCACCCAGCATTGAAGTTATTCCCACTTCAAGGAGGAAAGAGAAACATAGGTTTTTATGCACACTCCTAAAATGTTGACGCCACGTGTGGTCTTACGACAAGAAAACACTTGCATAATCTTAAATCTCACGTACAAAGGGAACTCTAGTAAATCCAATCCCATCTAACAGGAGAGAGAAGTAAAAAGATCTACCACGTGTAGCAATAGGAAAACCCATGCACATGGTAAAGTATAGAGTATTTGTACAACTTCCTCTAATTCAGACACAAGACATTGCACCTCCCATTCTTACTATTTTTGTTAGATATTAACATACATGGACACAAAAGTTTAAGTACATTAGATACTCATATTTAGAAATACACTAAAAAAAAGTTTTGACCAACATCGATGTCCCCAGTGCACATAGCATTAGCATGGACGTGTGACACGACTCTAACTTCTTAACATGCAAGTTTCCAAAACTTGGAGGGCACTATGTTGGGGACACGTCTGAAAAAACATATTCATGTATCGTAGGATATAATGAAAAATAAAGAAAATAAGACTCTACAACATTCGCACTTGTTGTGTCACAGCATTCAGTGAGGTGATCAGATAGAAACCGTTTCCCAATTCACATGAATCTTTGTCATCACTCAACCATCAACGAAATAAGACATTCTTAAGCTTCAATTGCGCCTACCATTTCATTTGACACATTTGAAGTGTCCCATGAGTGTCCATAGGGTCTTAAAGTGTGTAAAAACAAAAAAAGATGTTTGAAAAAAACTAGAACACCTTTGATTTCAGTGTACAACCTGGGTCCAAAGAGTGTTGGTGGCTGAAAATTGTCGGACACCACATGTGACCTCCAAATAAAGGTGTGCTTCATAGATTGACACAAATACACAATACATATATAATACAAAATGAATATCGCGAGACATGGATATTACAAAGATATGTTGTAAATAAGTACTTTAAATATCTTGTTATAGATAGAAAATCAAAACCAAAAGATGAAGTGCATCTACCACATTCCATAAAAAAAATCGTAAGGATAAGCAAAGACCATTTCCAACATCAACTTCCATCCGATCTCTTTTCCTTTATTTCCCTTCACTCCAATCCTTAACTTCTTTCTTCTTTTTCTA
This sequence comes from Rhododendron kiyosumense, assembly GCA_019656275.1. NCBI lineage: Eukaryota > Viridiplantae > Streptophyta > Magnoliopsida > Ericales > Ericaceae > Rhododendron > Rhododendron kiyosumense. The sequence continues at coordinate 10,159 of BPLS01016763.1, read as the reverse complement.
AGCATAGCGATTGGTACAAAGAGTTGTTCCTTCAAGTGCCCTTTTCCTCCTCATCTCTCCTTTCTCCTTGTTTTCTCTTCATTGGAGGGAGAGAGAGAGAGAGAGAGAGAGAGAGAGAGAGGAACCTCCACTAGGACATCTCTTCACTCTACAGAACAATACACACGCTTAAAATTTACAAAGGATGTATTGTTCACAATTTGACCTCAATTAAAGCCTCTTAAAATTTACAGTCCCAAAAGCATCCTATTGTATCAATTTCTAGGATCCCAGCCATAATTGAAAAACGAATAAAATTGGGTGGAAAAAATGGATACTTACTCAAAGAATCCAATAGTATCTGATGGGTTTTCAGATGAGCAGTATCGTATAAGCCTGATTATGTTCACAACGCTCCAGTCCCCAATCGAGGTCAAACAAGATATGATGATTGTTCTTCAAGTGTTTATCAGAATGGATACAAACACATATTTAATTCAATGAACATACATATTAATCCAATGGGAAATGGTAAGTATGGACATCAGCTATGCTAACGAAATCTGTAGGAAACATGGAATTACCTGAGACAACCAGATCCAGGGTTCAGACGATGTAAAGAATGTAGCCGAAGTAGGGGTAAACCTGAATTTTGAGTTTAATCCATATTATTGCCATAGATTTGGTGCTGAGTAAGTTCCAAATCAATCAATGCATACACATCTAGAGAGACATAGAGATACACTAACACGAGAAGATAGCAATATACAAAAGAGCATTCATTGGCATCGTATTATGGGCATTAACAATCCAAACAAAGTCCTGATATTCTCAAACGAACATAGTATAACATGGACAAGGGAACAACAGTGACATTTACGGATTGTTGAAATTATATGTAGTCACTCAATCGTCATGCATGAACTTTCAAAAATGGACATCATTAGTTTGATAGTATTGATGTTATTAAACAAACCCATGGACGAAAAATGAGAAAACAAAATTCAATTTCTATGGCATATCTTAGTATTAGACTTGTCATGTCCCGTCATCATACAACCATCTTGTTGAGACTAATAGTTGCTTATACAGAAGCCAAAACAAAAAACAACACAACAAATGAAAATGAAAATGGAAGCCCAATACTATTATCGAAAACGAGAAACAATGAGAGACTAAGAGAGCATAACTATGAAAAATTATTATTTTAAGAACAAACGGAATAATTTCCAAGTTTGTGGCACGTTTCATCTTTCAAGTTTACCTCATTTGAACGAATCAGTCAAACATATGTTTTAATAGCTTATGTTATTTGGCTTTTCTCTTTAAAACATCAGTAGCTTTAATTTTAAAAATCTTAATCGGAAGGGACCAAAACCCGACACCTAGTAGAGCCCTTAAGCAAACAACTACTCCATGTCTTCCACGCTTAAGTTCTCGTCAAATCAAATTGAGCAAACAGCTAGAACATTTAGATACACTTCTTTGACTACGTAGAGACAGCCAATCTGTCATCCAAGATTTCTTTAATTTTTTTCCCAGATCCATTTATGTATGTTATTTGATATGATTTTATTAACCCTCGAGCACTCAGTATGACCAATAGTCCTGAGAAGAGAAAACTAGGATCTTGCGAAGAGGTCATGACATATCAAAGATCCACAGCGCTTCTCATAAGGGATCCTGCACGTTGTAAACGTGCGGCCTTCTAATCTCGATCCGACAGCCGAGATTAGAAGATCCCTCACCCGAAGGGGACTAATCAAAGATCAGACCACATGACATGGAATCTTCTTTTTTTGTCTCTCACGATACAGGACTAACAAAATTGGGTTGGAAAAATTACGAGATCTACTGAACCATGAAAACTACGATCAAACAACACATAGAGATTTAGAAAAGGCATATACACGCACAGGTACATGTACTCAATCCAAACCAATCGATTACAATTTACAGCCAGCCACTGGAGTAGGAGATAAAGAAGTTAAATCTAAGGTGCAAGAAGACGCAAACCTTTGGTAAATCACTGAAGCAATAGTCGAAAACACGATGGTATTCGTTTCCGCTATCGTCGTCTTCTTCGTCTCCGTCGCCATTGTTATCTGATGAAATCGCCATGGAGTTATAAACGAAACCCTAGTCAGAGCCGTTGGAGGCTTTGCGCGTATACTTGTGGGGTATATATAGAGAGAGAGCGACTGCAGCCAGCCTCGAAACCAACGAAAGGAATCGAAGGATGACCTCTATACACCTGGATTACTTAAAATGAAAAAGATGTTTAATTTTCTAATTAACTTAGGAAAGAAATTAAAATATGCTAGATAAGGATTAACTAGAAAAAGAAAGAAATCTGGAAAGCATTAATTTTTCCTTTTCTTTTTTTTTTTTTTTTTGATTTTACATAAATGAGAAAAATGGATAATGATAAAACTTTTTTAGTCTTTCTAATTTTCTAATTAATTGCCATTCAAAAAAAATTTCTAATTAATTTATAAAGAATTTAGAGACTTATGAAGATATACGCATAAATGTATGGAATGCGTGAGGTATAAGGAAAAATTATCACTTTTCTTATTTTTTGATTTTCTACTTCTCAAGTTTTAAATGCATACACGATAACTTGCACATTTATGCATTCCTTTTTAGTGGTGTAGATGAATAATTATGCCTTTGTTCGGTTTCCTTTTTAACTTTTACTTTTATTTTTGTTTTCAATCATTACTTCTATCTCTCTCCAATCATTACCTCTATTTTCAATTATTACTTTAAATTTTTTTCTCTATATATTTCTAATAATTACCCCTATCTCTCAATTATTACCCCTATTTCTCTCCACAATCATTACCCAAAAACAAAAACACAAATACAAACCGAACAAAGCCTATAATTTTTCATTTTGCCAAGAACCTCTTGAATGAAAACCTCTTCCGACCCTAATTCGGAGGATGGTCAACTACATTAACTTGCATTGGATTTTTTTTTTTTAAATGTGTGAAGTTTATTGAAGCAGAACACAAAAAGTATAGAATCAACCTAAATTAGGTGAGGAGGAGGATAATAACTTTTTTTCTAATTTTTCTTAGATTTTTTGTAATTATTGAAATCTAGAATGGTCAACTAAATTAACTTGCATTGGATTTTTTTAAAAAAAGTGTGAAGTTTAGTAACACTAAACAGGAAATAAAGTATAGAAGCAACCTAAATTAGGCGAGGAGGAGGATAATAACCTTTTTCCCAATTTTTCTTAGATTTTTTTTAATTATTGAAATCTAGGATGGTCAACTACATTAACTTGCGTTGGATTTAAAAAAAAGAAAGTGAAGTTTATTAAAGCATAGCAGGAAATAAAGTATAGAAGCAACCGAAATTAAGTGAGGAGGAGGATAATAACCCTTTTTCCGATTTTTCTTAGATTTTTTTAAAATTTTGAAATCTTGGAACAATAGAGGAACGAAAGAATTACTACGTTTCTACTTCACAAATTAAGGCTTCCGAACAAGGAAATGATAAGGTATGACTGGAAACGGAACGAATTAAGAATTTATTTTCTACTTATTTTGTTTAGATTTATTAGTTTCATTCTCTCGGGCTATAGATCCAACAATGAGCCAAAAATATAACTATTTTCGTGTTTAGATCCCTTTCTTTCCATAGGAGACACAGCCTAAAATCGAAATTCATTCCTTCATTTGCGTAGGAGACAAAAAAAAGAATTAGCATTTCATTTATTAGTACCTCTACTCTTAATGTTATCCCTTCAAGCAATACAGGTGTATAACAACTTTTTTACCGATTTTTCTTAGATATTTTTTTAATGACCGCAATCTTGAAATCTGTACTTTTGAATTATGTTTTGTTTCCGCAAATAAAAAACCACAGTACATTGTAGCTTTTGAGAAGAACAATGTTTGAACTACTAATAAGTACTGTCAGCCTGTTCGTTTTGGAATTTTGGATTTGGATTTTAGGTAATGAGTGGAGAAAGATAGATAGAGAAATGAGAGTAATAATTGAGAAAAAAATTATTGAAAACGGTGCACAGAAAAAGAATCCAAAATCCAAAATCTCAAAACGAATAAGGTTGTTGAAGAACTGCTCTCCTTCAACATCATGTTATAGTTAGAGTATCTCCACCATAGTTTTTTTGGATATCAAATTTTGAGACGTCTAATTGTTACCTAACCTTCAACGGAAGCGTTAAATTTGTGGAATTCCAAACCAAATCAAACCAAAAATCGAGCCTTATATCTCAATCAGTTAGGAACGGCTACATGAATCATTTTTCTCTATTGAGCTTTGTCTTCTTTTTTTTTTTGCCAAAGTTTAGGATAGTTTTTATTAATCTCAGGAAAATAAAACCAATACATCAAGATGGGCTCTCATCCTTACATGATGGATGAAAAAAGCCAGGGGGGTGGGGGTGTTGGATAGAATTCCCACGAACGAATCCCACTCCCTTTCACAGCATCTTTGGCCAAAACATGCGCCGCCGAATTGCCAATCCTTCGAATAAAACTCACTCTCGTATCTTCAAACTTCTGCATCAGCCAGGTCACATCCGCAATTAGAACCCCAACTCTGTGTTGACATCTTGCTGCTTTTGAATTATGCCAATCACCAATTGGGAATCTCCTTCAATATGCACCTTCTGCAACCCAAGTTCAGTCGCAAAGACTAAACTTTCTTGTGCCGCCATCGCCTCCAACACTACCGGGCTCATCAAATACCCGTAGTGAATACCTCTGGCTGCTCTAAAATGGCCACGCGAGTCTCTGATCACAATGCCTAGCCCACTTGACTTTCGGTGATTGTCCAATCCCCCATCGAAATTGATTTTAACCCAACCATTCATGGGTTTTTTCCATTCAACTTGCTCTCCCACAACTGTTGCATGACCAGTGTCCCCAATCCTTGGCGTTCGTTCATTAGACTTCAAGAAATCTGCTGCCTCGCAAATCGCAGCAGTGCAAGCCGCATCCGATCTCCACAGTTTATTATTGAAAACAATGTCATTTCTGCATTTCCAAATTCTCCAAATGATATAACCCACTGCAGCCCACACATTCTTGTTTTCCTTCATCCCTTTCCACCTCTCTAGTAGATTATCCCACCAATCAAGAATTGAATCACCCTGAATAGAACTCATGTTGATCCCCAACGGGGATAGCCGCCACATGATCTGTGCGAAGGAACATCTGGCTAGTAAATGAATAGCCGATTCCCTATCCTCTGAACATAAGGGGCACAACGCATCATTAACCATCCTCCTCTTGACCAGCACATCTTTCACGGGAGCAATATCATGCATACATTTCCACATAAAATGTTGAACTTTACCTTGACACAGTAGCTGCCAAACTCTTTTCCATACCTCCTTCCGTCTTTCCCTATTACTTCCTTCCCCCTCACTTCTTTCCCCCAACTGCCCATCCTTCCTTAACCTTAACGCAACTTCGTAACCTAATTTAGCTGTATATATGCCATAACTAGTGAAGTGCCATAGTGCTCGATCTTCCATTGCGAATCTGGACAAAGGTATACCCAAAATTAGTTCTGCTTCCTCCTGATTAAATGCCTCTCGAACCAGCTCCTCCCTCCATTTATTACCAATGGGCTCAATGAACTGACAAACCCGAAATCCCTTAGCAAAGTCAGCAATCCCCCTTGGTTTAAACCCTCCATCACGAGGTAGCCATGGGTCATCCGCTGCTCGAATTCGATTCCCATTGCCCACTCTCCAGCGAAGTCCCCCTTCAAGCACCCTCCTACGCTCTAGAATGCTCTTCCATGTCCACGAAGCATTAGACTTAGCTGTAGCTTTCATGAAAGAGCACCGCGGAAAATACTTGGCCTTCAGATTTCTCTAAAGCAAACTGTCCCCTCCATTCAAAAGCCCTCACCCCTGTTTCGCCAACAATGCAAGATTAAAGCACCGTAAATCTTTGAACCCCAAGCCTCCGTTGTGTTTCTTCTCTGAAAGTTTGGCCCAGGAAAGCCAATGAATCCTTCTAGTGTCACCTTTAGAACCCCACCAGAATTTTGCCATCATGGAATTCAGCTCATTACATAGTTTGATAGGCAATTTCAAACAAGACATAGCATAATTAGGGAGAGTTAGAGCAGCAGATTGTAACATTACCTCCTTCCCTGCTTGGTTTAGAAAAAACTCCACCCACCTCTCAGTTTTACCGCGAAGCCTATCTTTAATATAAGAGAATGTTTTGTGCCTAGTCTGACTAAGATTTGTCGACAATCCCAAATAATTCCCCAGACTTGCATCCTGGCGAATACCTAACACCTGACTTAATCTGTCCCACTCCTCCGTTGGTGTGTAACTGCTAAAAAAATAGCATGATTTTCCATAATTGATCAATTGTCCAGATGCCCTTCCATACACCTCAAGAATTCTCTTGATATTCACCAATGCTCGATTAGAAGCCTCTCCAAAAAGAAGAGTATCATCAGCAAAGAAAAGGTGACTCACCGCTGGACTATTTATGCAAATGCGAACACTTTTTATGCTATGATCCTCCTCCCCCTTTCATAATAAAGCCGAGAAACCCTCGCTGCAAAGGAGAAACAAAAATGGCGAGAGAGGATCTCCATGTCTCAACCCACGTGAAGGTTTAATGTACCCCGTTACTTGTCCATCCAATAAAAAAGAATACGAAACTGTTTCCAGGCATTCCATCATCCACCTCACCGAAGTTGGGTGAAAAACCATCCGAAGCATAATACGCTCAAGAAAAATCCATTCAACCCTATCATAAGCCTTACTCATGTCAAGTTTGATTGCCGCATTATGAACTCTACCATTCCTCCTGTTCTTAAGAAAATGAAAAATCTCCTGCCCAATAAGGATGTTATCCGTAATAACCCGCCCAGGCAGAAACGCACACTGATTAGGAGATACCACCACCGGTAACACCCTAGTGAGACGGTTAGCCAAAACTTTAGCCAAGATTTTGTACGACACATTACACAAACTAATAGGACGCAACTGGGTCATGTTAATAGGGCATTTCACTTTCGGAGTTAAAACAATATGCGTGTGATTCATACCTTTAAGGAATTTGCCCGAATGCATAAAATTGCAGATAGCTGCTGTAATATCCCTCCCCACTATCTCCCAATATTTTTGGGAAAAACCCACGGTCATTCCATCCGGCCCAGGAGCCATAGAAGGATCCATTTGAAACAAAGCCGACCTCACCTCCCCACTGCACACCAATCGCATAAGCCTTGCATTCATCTCCGAATTGATTTTTGGTTGCACCTCCTGAATGACTTCATCAATTGAAGAGGGGTTGGAAGAAGAAAACATGTGCTGAAAGTAATCACAAATGATGCCCTCCACCTCACTGCTTTTATCCTTCTAAATCCCATCCCTATCTTCAAGCCCATGAATCCTGTTGTTAGCCCGTCTCTGAACGGTTTTGGCATGGAAGAAAGTGGTGTTCTTATCCCCATGTCTTAACCACGCGACTTTGAACTTAACACGCCAATATTTCTCCTCTTCTATAGTAGCTTGCTTCATATCCTCTTCCACTTTTCTATACTCTTCTGCGTTAAAAGATTCCCTCTCATTCTCCACCTCCAATTGGACCTGAAGCTCTTTCAAACGCTCCCGGAGTTAAGCATCTGGCTGGACCTCCATTGACACAACTTCTTTGGACAAAGCCTGATTTTTTGTTGAATGCGGAACCATCTCGAACCCACAAAGTATTTAGCCCAACAAGCTCGAACAATATCACCACATGCCTCCCGTGATGTCCACCGTGAATCAAAGATAAATCTAGAAATACGATTATTGATGCTGACTCCAAACCTTAGCAAAATTGGGCAATGGTCCAATCCTCTTGGAGAAAGATGTAGAAGAGACCCGTTGGGAAAGCCCGAACGCCACTGGGAGTTAACAATAACCCTATCCAGGTGCATCCGGATTTTGGTTCTACCTCCACGCTTATTGTTCCAGGTGAACGGGTACCCCACATATCCAATATCGATAAGGTCATTGTCCTCCACAAATGAACGAAAATCCTTCAATTCCCATTCCTCCTTATCCAGACCCCCGAACTTTTCCTCATCATCAAGAATACAGTTGAAGTCCCCTCCTAATACACACGGTTCCTGCGAATCCTCAACTTTGACAGCAAGGCGTCTCCACAAATTCCTTCTCTCCACTTGGTCTGTGCTTGCATAGACTCCCACCACTCTACTACATCTACCTCTCACATCGGTAACCCGAACATCAATAATACCTCGTCCCATCTCCAAAACATCCAGCTTGACTCCGTCTTTAGCCATCAAACATTCCCTACCCGACAAGCCCACCGGTTCCACCGTAAGAACTTGTCCCAGACCGACTATTTTTGCGATTTTTTCAATTTTTTCCTTTTTATTCTTAGTCTCCGCAAGGAAGACCAAATCCTGAGAATAGAGGTTGCAGACCCCCTTCAACTGTCGAATTGTCAGGGGGTTCCCCACTCCTTGACAATTCCAAAAGAGAGCATTCATTGGGGTTTTGGGGGCCAATTGAGGCTGGCCACCCCCACCCGAGCACCTGAAGCATTAGTCTCGCACAAAATAAGCCTCTTCTCTCCTCCATAAGGACCTTCCCCTTCCAAATTTGTCCCCTTAACATTTTGCTTATCATTCAGAAGCCTTTTCTTTCCTGTTACACCGCTATTCTCCTTTTCTGACCTTCTCAACTTGGAGTCACTATGCACCCCGATTCTCTTATTCCCCTTGCTCCTCTTAGCTCCACCACTAGAAGAAGCCGCAATCTTAGAGTTTGCTGCCCCAAATGAAAAAGCAGGCCCAAAGGTTGCTTCGTCAAAGGACTGAGAAACAGCCACGTCTTGCAAGTTCAGATCAGGGCTTGACTCAATGGGCCCAACTCCAATGATCTTGGAAGGTGCCTGACCATAGTTGCCCAATGGACTAGCTTCAATCAGAAAACTAGAGCCTGCCCCATTTGGATTCCCCTGACGTAAAACAGGTCCAAGCCCATCACACAACTCTCGCCCATTACCACCAAAACCGTCCACATCACTCCCACTAGGCCCCAAAACCCACTTATTCCCTCCAAGAACAGAATCCTTCGATTTCGGAAGTAAATCCCCCATTCTAATCTCTTTTCCGTTAATAGCGACCCAATCATTATCCTTGATTTCAATCAATCCTGAGTTATTCTCCTTATCCGAAATTTGTGCACTTTCCTTATCTCCACCAAGTTTGAATTTACCGGATCCCACCGTCCTGAGCATCGGAAAAATCGAACGTCTGTCCGTCTCCCCGCCTTCACTATCTCCCCGCCTTCACTATCACCACCGGAAAACCATTTCGAATTTGTTTGTTGTCTCCCAGCACCAGCGCCACCCCCTCCTGCCTTCATCCATGCTCCAAATTTTCCTTCTTTCAAAATCCCATTCCCCTCATCAGAACTTCTCACCCCACAATTGCCATGCTCGTGCAGCAAGCTGCCACAATATTAACAAAAACGGTTCAGCCTCTCAAACTTGTATTCCACCCAAAATTTAGTTCCATTACCCAAGGCAATGAAGCCACCACGTTTAAGTGGTTTGTCCACCGGCACTCCTACTCTAACCCTTATAAACCTCCCTCGTTCTCCCATTACCGCTCGATTGTCCACCGAAAAGAATGATCCAATCCTTTTGCCAATAATCTCCCCAATCGCAGGATTCACAAACTTAAAGGGCAGCCCCCAGAGTAGTACCCAGAAAGGACCCAACTGGAACGAAACTTGCTCCGCCTTCATACCTGCTTTCCACTCCTGGAGGACCAACAAGTAGTTGTCAAAGTTCCATGGACCTCCGTTCAAAACCTTTCGGAGATTAGTCTCACTATCAAAATGAAAGTGGAACAGATTGTCACCCACCTCCAAGATATGGAGATTCTCCGGCGACCCCCACACCCACCTGAGAGAGTCCTTCATCACAGTAACGTTAAAATTCTTAGAAGTAAGAAGTTTTCCCACCAAACTAAAAGAGCACGCCTCCACCGCTCGTTTACAGACATCATCGGCTATCGGGATCACGCCATCTTCCTCGTCTGACAGATGACAGTTCCCGATCAACTCCACAACCTCGTCTGCCATATTGATGAGAAGAGAGAGAGAGAGAGAGAGAGAGAGAGAGAGAGAGAGAGAGAGAGA
>BPLS01016762.1:0-37552 GCA_019656275.1 Rhododendron kiyosumense | reverse complement strand
CCCCTCCCAAAATTTTCTCTCCATAAGGACCATAATCGGTTGAATATCAGTAATAGGTCACTTTATTGTATACAAAAAATGAAGAGTTTTACATTATAAATAGATGGTTAAGTCGTGTGCAGTGAGAAATAAGTAGTACTAAATTTTAAAAATTACATAAATTCTAAATTTTCAAGCTTTGGCACCCGAGACCAAAATTCTGGTTTGGCCACCAAATACAGAAATGAAGTCAAAAGAACAAGGATCCCCTCAAAAGTCGAAAACGAGGTCGTTCCTCGTTGTGCATTAGACTACTAGCACAGGTAGAAACAAACATGCATGTATAAACCCTGACGAATGAACTCCAAAGACATAGATGGATTAAAGACTCGAATCTTCATTGAGGAAAGAATGGGAGGATTACCACCGCCACCGGCGAGGCCGCGCCGCTGGACTAGGTTGGCCGCTTGACTACCTGACACCAGCGATTTGGGAGAGGACAGTCGAGAAAGGTTCGAAGCTTGACGAGCCGCAGCTGTCCATGCCGCCATCGTTGCGTTCACAGTATTTTGTGGTTCTTCCACAGAGAGAGAGAGAGAGAGAGAGAGAGAGTGAAGTTACTCGTATAAGAAACTACGAGAGACAGAGTCTTGCTAAGTGCACGCTCAAAAATGCTCTTCACACATTAGAACTCACAAAAGTGACCGGAGCTACCCTCAAACCGACACCGAGCAAACGATGTCGTATAGGATATGCTTAAAAACTTCCTCAAGACCACTCGGAGAACTATTAGCGGTATACCAATGAGCTCTTATCTCAGTTGGTACAACTCCCTTAATAGAGACATGGTTTGAATCCTGCGAAGAGCCGTTTAAGATTTAAGACTATGGACAGTCTCAAATGCATACGATATTGGCATGAAAAAAAACTATTAGAGGTAAATCCCTATTGTTCCAGTATTTTGGTTCTATTTTTATTTATGTATTTATGTTTTTTTAATTTAATTTTTTTTTGGAGTTAATCATCCGTTCTGACTGAAGGTGTATACTTTTAATTGAATGAAATACAACGGCACATGATAACTTGTATAAGACATATAAACTAGCAATCCTGCTATACCAAAGAATTGGACCTAGAGCAAAGGTCATTCGACAATACATAGTTCCCCCGCAAACTGGATTGAGCAAGCAAAAACAAAACAATTCAAGATTTCAGACAAATAATCCCCTTTACGCGTCGTAGAGAGATGAAATGACAAGCAAAATTACAAGGCTGCATGCCTACATCGTGCCAGTTCCATTCTTGTTGAAGACATAAAACAAAGCCATATGGCGCGCAACGACACTTTCATCCACTCCCATGAAGAAGGTAAGCATGTAACTCGTTTATAGCCGGGAACGAATAGTGTTCATCTCTTGCTTTATAGTGTTCATCTCTTGCTTTGCAGTGTTCATCTCTTGCTGCATTTTCTCCATCTTTGCTTGAATCTCCTCAACCGCGACTGTCGGTTTCGATTTCTTATTCTCATTTGAATTGGGCAGTGGAGGTTCATCCTTCAATCCTTCCTTCACAATATCGTACATCAGGGTCCCACCTAAAGATATCAAAAATGGCGAAAAATCCAAAGTGAGAAGACGAACTATTTCTAAAAGGGCATTGCTTTTCAAATGACATATGCAGGCAAATGCGAAATGGAAACGCCTAAGAAAATTTTCAGAAAAAAACTGGTTGCACCTTCAAGCAGTAAAACAGAAACAGCCCCAAAACTGCATTCCTATGAAGTACCGACACTTCTAAAGGCCAACGTGTTCCGGGACACACGAGGGACAAAGCAAATATGTAGGATAAATGTGTATTATACTTCAAATACTTTTTATTTAAAAGTGTAATATGATGTATATATGATGCTTATTTGTATATGTTGATGCTTTTCATTGGTATAAAATAAATATTATTTATTTAAGTTTGTTGTGTCCCTTGCGGAATCCGTGTCATTATTTTTTTAAGAAATTCTGTGTCCGTTTCGAATCCGTGCTACATAGCTGCATTCAACCAAGCCTCTTACCAGCCTGTACGAAGCATTTTGCCATGCTCGGGAGCGAGGTTTTTGAAGGCAATCATGCCTTATGACTGACATGGATTCGGAAGCTTTGAGCTGCTACCAAAGCTCAGTTACAGTTTGTGATAGTTTACAATTAGATTTCCACCATGAGGTTGGATTCGGAAGCTTTACGTTGTGGATTTGAAATGACTACATAAATACTACAATGCATAGATGTAGTGAGAGGAATTTATCAAGAAAAGATATCTAGGGAGAGGAAAGGGAATGGAACAAACCAGGGACCCATCTGAGGCCCACGCGGAAGACATAGCCGGCAGCGTTTCTGGCGAAGCTAGTTGCGCGTCGGGTGATCCTTGCCCGGCCTTCTTCGTCGTGCACGTAGTCGTTCACAGCCGGAACAACGTTTTCCTCTACGGCAGTCCGGCATGCGCTCCTCAGTTTGTTGATCAAATCCCAGACTCCCATCTCTCTCTCTCACTCTGTGAAAAGTAAAGTAAAAAACCACTGCAGAACTTCGAACAGTTAAAAATATTGTTGGAAGCCACTCTCTTTGATTAATCAATTGGCAACTTCAAAAGAAAAAATAATAGTAATCAATTGGCAAAAGAGCCATTCAAGTTTGTTGAACCCCTCTCTCTCTCTCTCTCTCTCTCTCACTGTACGACTCTCTCTTTCTAAACTTTTAGGCGACTAGGTTTTTTGCTGGGGTAGGGGCTCAAGTCTGTCCATAACTGGAATCCCAAACCTCCCCTTGAAAGTCAAGAGGTACTACAAGTTGTGCTAAGAGTCACATCTAAATTTTATTGGTATCTACTACTATCCTTGTATAAACACATTCGTTGAATTTGAGGATTTTAAATCACTCCTAATAAATAGTAATCCACCATGAAGAGTTCTCAAACGTACATTCGAAAACCCTAATGTAGACTACAAATTTTCAAGTTTGAGTATTTCATTAACTATTGAATATTGATGCAAAATCCCTTCTTTTGCAATCCACCACTATCGAAGTTGAGCCCTACGGTACCAGAAATCTTTCCACACCTCACACGACACAGGATGGAATTTCCCCATACATACTGAGCATCAAATTCTTCTGAGCAACCTTTACAAGGCATTGATTTATGGTTTCACCGAAGGAGGACCGAAAGCCGATTTGAGAGCAAAAACATGAACAAGGAGCTTTTACAAGACAATTCAAGATTTCAGACAAATTTTCTACTCAATACATAGAAGTGCCGGAGATGAAATTACAAGCAACATAACCAGGCTGTCTGCATCATGTAGATTCAATTCGTGTTGAAGACATGAAAAAACCGCTAGGTGAAAGCATTCACCAATCACAAACCATACTTTGACTTGGTTATAGGCGGGAACGAATAAAAACCCTTTTTGGATCAGTTTTTAGGGGAGCTGATCGTTTAATGGGCTCATCTGGGAACTCCTTCAAAGGATCTGATCCCTTGGCACTCTCCATCGATATCTTACTTTGTTGCTTTATAGCGTTCATCTCTTCCTGCATTTTCTCCATCCTTGCTTGCATCTCCTCCATCACAGCTGTCAGTTCTGGTTTCTTATTCTCATTTGGATTGGGCGGTAGGGGTTGATCCTTCAATCCTTCCTTCACAATCTTGTATACCTGGATCCCACCTGCAGATAGCAAAAATGTGGGAATATGCACATGAGAAGACCGAACAATATCTAAATGGGCCGTCAGTGATGAAATTATAGATGTAGACAATGTGAAACGGAAAAGCTTAAGAAAATTGTCAGGAAAACTGGTTGCGCCTTCAAGCAGTTTAACAGAAACAGTCCCAAAACCGCATTCAACCAAAGAACTGTGTTGCAGACCAACTGTGAGTTTTGAATCATTTTGGTTGGCTTAACTGAGCTTGAGCGACATGAACCAAGACTCTATCAGCCTGTAAAAACTACTACATCTTAGATATTCTTTTTGCATTATATCCACACTATGTGAGAAGATAAAGCCCGAGGCAGGATGCATTGAACCTAAAAATAAACACAAGTCAGTAAAGCCATAGACTGACTCTTTCAAGTTTTTGTTTATCCGCTTTCCCCAGGGAAACTTAAATAAACTTATGAGAAGCGTACCAAAGCTGAACAAGCGATTCATAAATTAATCATCTCTCAAAGAAAATACAGCAGCACAGGAAATGCTATCACAGAGAGAGAGAGAGAGAGAGAGTGAAGTACACCATGCAAAGGCAACTCCACCTCGCAAGGACCAGAACTCATTAAAAGCACCTCCATATATGCTATGCCGGCACAAAGGGGATTGCATGTAATACTTAGGGCTGTTACGAACCCGACCGGACCGAAAAAGACCGAAAAAACCGACCGATCGGTTCGGTCTTCGGTCGGTCCAAGGGAGTTTTTTTTCGGTTCGGGGTGGACCGAACCGAACCGAACCTAGGTCGGTTCGGTCTTGGTTTTCTGGAAATCTATACCGACCGAACCGAACCAAACCGAATGCGGACCGAACCGACCGAGGACCGAACCGACTGAACTGACCGAACTATATATTTTATATATTTATATAAATTGTTTTAATTTTCTGGCTCTTATTGTTTTAAATTGTTAACTTCCAACAAAATTTTGAACGGTTAACTTTTGGCTCTTACTTTTTTTTTTTTGGAATTTCATTGCTTGATTTATTTACTTTGTTTCGCTCATTGGTTAGATCAAGTATAGTTTTTAGGACTTTACTTGAAAGAGGGGGCCTAGGGGTGATATTACTTACCAATCCAATTTCTTCTGCTCGGATTGGGAATGTTGTTCCACACATTGGCTCAATTCTACACCTTAAATAACCGTGGCTTTTTCATTTCCTTTTGAATAAAGCGGAGTTGGGCGAAGATGGGGACGTTTTTGCAAAATTTTCCAATCGATTGCTCTCCCTGTTCTAAATTACTTTAACTCCTCCAAGTTATATACAGTAGTGTAGAAGATATTTCCAATCGATTGAAAAAAAAAAAAGAGGTGGAAGAGTACTTGTGAAAGTTGTAATTGTTTCAGCATACTTGTTATATGTTAATTTTTTTTTCAATTGGTGTTTGAAAAAAAAGAAAGAAGGTGCAATGGCCCAAATATGGGTGAAAAAATGGCCCAAATATGGGTGAAAAAATGGCCCAAACATGGGTGATTGACTTAAGGTTGAAAAATGCCCAAATATGGGTGAGAAACATGTGAAAATGGCCCAAATATGGGTGAAAAAATGGCCCAAACATAGCCCGTAGTCTATTGTTAGTTTTTAAAATGGCCCAGCTAAGGCCCATTTCAGGCGGACCGAACGCCCCGAAAAACCCGACCGAACCGAACCGAAATTAATACCGGTCGGGATCGGTCTCCGGACTATGTACCCCGAACCCGATCGGGGTGCGGCAAATCCACCCCGAACCGAGCCGAACTGACCGAATAACACCCCTAGTAATACTCATTTGGGAAAACTCCCTTACAGTCCCAATTATGAATACTCAACATTCTCCTCAGAACTGTTGATTTACACAGAGACAAGCAACTCTACAAGGAACTTTTCCCTGTGAAATACCTGACTAGGGAACACCACAAACACAATTGCCACAATGAGCTTTCCTAAAGGATACCATATGAATTTCTTTATAAAAATATTTAAGAAACGAGAACTCCGATTCATGACACAACAGTCTCACGAAGATAACCCCCAATTGAATGACCACCTTGGGTTCCTAATACACTGCAGAGATGGGCTTTGAAGTCTTTCGATCCAAACCACAAATACATGATGTGAACAACAGACAGTTCACTCAAGAATGTTGGACGGTTTATAAATTCACCAAGATTAAAGAAGCTAAAGGCCTCAAGGGAAAATGATTGCAAGCGTTCTACACTCTGCAGGGAACCAAAATATGAATGTTTTACTCAAAAGAACTGAATTATCAAGTGAAATCAAAGTAAGTGGATGGAAAATATGCAGAGTACAAAAGTAGCAGCATAGTTTAGTAACGAAAGAGCTCAGTCCTCCTGCTTCAGCTTTAAAGTTTAAACACGGCGACAGTGACAGTGAAATCAAAGTAATTGGATGGACAACATGCAGAGTATGCAAGTAGCAACCTGGCGGTAACCAAACGGTCCCGGACTCTCAGTCCTGCTTCAGCTTTAGATATAGGCTCTCAGTGACAGTAAAACTGCATCATTGTTGCCCAGTTCTTGGGCAAAGGTTCCTTACAAGGGAGACACTATTGTCTAGGTAAAAGAATTTAGACTTAGAAAGTGCCTCTATCTTGTGTTATCTTCCTTGATATAAAACTCCCCCTAATAACCCAGCTAACTCCTAGTCACTGGAATGCCCATACCTTTAAATACTACAACAAACCAAAATTTGAATGTTTCAAGTTTTCAACAATGAATGATGAGCCACATGAACACAAATTTACTCCTTGACAGAGGCAGTTCCTAGATTTAGGAACTATGGCTAGTAGCTGAATAAGCCATGGGCGGTTGGCCTAGAACTAGAAGAGGCAGCTGGAGGATTCCAACTGAATGGGGAAACCAGTTCTATCAGGGAAAAGAGTGACAAAAGACCCAATCCCATGTATCAAGGGATAGGTAAGGAGGCAGAGTCCTAGATACTGGAGGAGTTTCCCATGGTGACAGGAGTCCTAAATCCTTGCTCCTCAATACAAACTCTCCAATTTATAGAGCGGAACCACAACCCCAAAGGAAAGGTGCACAATAACGCACACGTAAGTGCTCTCCAGCCAACCAGCTACTGGGTGACTCCCATTTCTCATTTCCTGCATTTATTGCACAAAGCTGAGTCCTGGCAAAAAAGTGGCTCATCCTTGCTGAGAAGAACACAGCTCTCTATTACTTAGAGTTTACAACCCATAGATTGGACCCAGATACACTCCACTGAGAGCATCTCCAGCCTTTACTCTTTTAATCGACTCAAAACCAATTCTGAGTTGAACACCTCTAAACTCACTCTAGTCCTTGACTAAAACTCGTACCAAATTCAGTTTTACTCAAAATTTTCACCAAATCAAGGGAGACTCGAATTTATTAAGGATATTTAATGTTTTGCTCTTCACAATTTACAACTGTCATTAATGAAGCTTTTACTCAAATTAGTGCTTACATTTGGGTTTTTCCATTTAGAGTAGTCACTACCAAATGAAGCTCTTACTAAATTTTAGTAGCTTGAGATGCTTCATCAGAAACTCGAGTACTAATCAGAAACTCAAATATTGTTCACACAAAGATTCGTTACACAGCAAACTGTAATAAGATATCGATAAGTGTTCTTGCTCTGTTTGGCTTCCTAGAGAAAGATAGCCAACGGGTTCAAACAACTGAATCCAACAATCCAAGTCCGCAGAATATATATACATTCACACACACACACACGCACACAGAGTTACAGACCAATATGTATCTGCGCGCGCGCAGAGACACATACAGAGAGAGAGAGAGAGAGAGAGAGAGAGAGAGAGAGAGAGAGAGAGAGAGAGAGAGAAGACTGACCAGTGACGCCTTTAAGAGACTCGTTGACGGCGGACTCAACGGCGAATTTACCGATGCCCGAAATAATCTGGCCGATCTTCTCTCGGCGGTCGGGATCAGGAACGTACACTTTCAGCTTCTCAGCTCCGCTAGACCTAACGGCGTCGCCGGTTTGGGTAACGGCCTTGGCGAATCCCAAGTCGCAGGAATACCGGTTTCCATTGGTATCAGAAGGCATATTGGAAACGTTTCGGTTGAACAGTTTAACGGCGGTTAATCGGAGTTCGTCCAGAATGCCCATTTGCGTTCACTTGTAAGGGGTAATGCACAACCGACGTCTACTCCGTACCACGATCTTCATTTCATGGAATGGAAGCTACTATTGCCAGGAAAGAAATGGCTTCTGCCAGAGCAAAATACTAGGCTCCATTCTGCTAACAAAATAAGTACTTATTTTTTACCCAATAAAAGCTCACGGTTCCATTATTTCACTAAACTTTCTTAAAAAATAAATACTTTATATGCAATTTTAAACTTAAAAAATATATTTATGAAAATATTTTTTTAATTTTTTGCACTGTTTTGCACAAAAAATTATTTTAATATATTTATTATTTTTAAACTCAAAAATTGCAAATAAAGGCATAGAATACAACACGAACACGCAAGTCAACCCGTCAACAAGTCTACAATAAGTACCAAACACAAACTCACAAGGCATGCGGTCTGAACGAAAAAAATCAAAGTACTAGTAAGCAACCACGAAAACTAGAACAAAAAACCTCCGTGAACGGGCGCTTTTGACGGAGAGGAAAGGATATAGAAAATGTTGAGAATATAGTCAGAGGGAAAGCTCGCTTACATTCATTCATATCACGCTTGAGGATCTTTATTGCCAATTTTTCACCACATGTCTTGTGAGTGCGTTTGTGTAAATATTTATTTATTTATTTTTGTTCCAGAATTCTTTCTCGGGCAGCAGTAAGAGGTCTCTTTGATTTTTTTTTTTCCTTTTTCTTTTTCTCTTTCCATTTTCAGGTCTCCATATCCGAAAAATAAATTTACTGAAAGATTTCCAAACCTCCCTGCAGATTTTTCTTTACAAATACTCCTTCCGATCCATAATTTTGGTCCATCTTTTCTTTTTTTGGATATCCCATAACTTTTATCCACTTTTGATGTAGGGCAGCTTATGAACTATAAAAAGACGTGCCACAAAGACAATCACAAATTAAATAGGTTTAGGGAAACTCTTTGTATTTCATTCAATAATAATCAATAACTGCTTTAGTCCAAAGACTAACAACTTAATTAAATACGCAGAAAATTCTAACTCTAATTGATTCGACTGAAAAGGTAACCGAAAAGCACGACTTCTCCCAAAGCATGGCTTAATCTGGATTTATCTTATCCAAGTAATTAGAATGTCAAATCTTTCTTTAAATGACAAATTTGGTCCTTCGGGTTCAAATACCGACAAACGGCCAGAAACGAGGCTTAGGGCCTTAGGCCATGGCAAAAGCGACGGGTCTTGATTATTGGACCGTTTTGAGTCGAACATGAGTGTAGCCAATATGAAATTCCGTAATTTAATTACAATCTTTCCACTCTAGGATTGAAATGCCTAAAAAATTTAATTTCAATCTTTCCACTCTAGGATTGAAATGCCTAAAATATTCTTCCTCAGCTTCTGCATCTACCTTGACTTGTCAATGAGAAAAATTGATTCATTTCTCCCCGTGTTGGATGTTCGAATTTTAAAAGACTTTAAAATCTCCACACTATTGATTATTGAGACGGACAATGAGATTGAACGTTAAAATGGAAGAACTATGAAATGATCAGCGTAGCACCGCTGTTTTTGTTATAGCGAGGGATACTTGTCTGCCAATTCAAGTTGATGGCCCTTTTGATACGGAAGAGGAAATAGTGTCAAAGATGTGAGAAGGCGATAAGTCACCAAGTTATTGCATGTTTGTATATGATTGGTTTGTGGCGATGAGTCACCAATCAATTTTTTATGGTCAACAATGAAATTTTCCACATTCATGAACAGATTCCGGGGATGAGGAGATAAGGAATTGGGGTAGGTAGTCATTTTTCTTTAATCTTTATCTCGAAATGTAAAAAGAGAATGACTAGATCAAAAGAGCAGTCTTTGTCAGAGCACCTTCGAGGAACAAAACCCCACGGGTCATTCAACGAAACTTTATCCTTAATATTCCTATGCAAAAGTATATAAACACCTCCTTAATTATTAATTTTTATAAACACCTCCTTAATTATTAATTTTTTCTATAGAGACCCCTCACATTTAAAATCATCTATACAGATTTCCTCAACTATCGGAAACAAAAAAAAATGTTGACTCCCTTAATGGAATGGAAGAAATGACTAAGATACCCTTTTTTTATGAGGCAAAAGTACATAAACACCCCATCAACTATCACTTTGTTCCACGAAGACCCCTAACATTTAGTATATCATACTCTTATTCTATCAATCGTTGTTCTAATCGTTTTTTTTTCGTTTTAAATAATTTCTTTTTTTCTTACATCAATCATTTTAAAAAGAACCTTCTGTATATAATCCTAAAATTGCATCTTCACTTATTTCATCTATAAAAGATTGTATTCCACCAAAAATAGCGTGAAAACCATGGCGCCGCGGTGGTTCTTTTGCTAAGAAGAAATGAGAAGGGAAGAAGATTAGGGAAAGAAGAGAAATGGAGCAGAATGGTGGTGGCAACTGGCGGCGGCCATGGCGGCTGCTGCGTTGCTTTTCCCATTTCTTTTTTTGTAATTTGTTTGGGTTCTTTAGAGAGGGAGAGAGAGAGGGAGTACGTATTGGAGGAGAGAGAAAAGGTCGCCGAGTGAGACGAAACCCGTGGTTAGTTGGTAAGAGTATAGAGAGAAAAGCTTAGATGGAGATGGAGAGATTACCTATGGTTGAGAGGGGAAGGAGAGATTACTTGTGCTGATTTTGAGTTTTGATTGGAGGCTATTTGTAGAGGGGAGAAAGAGAAGGATTAGATGGGGTGTATGTATATAATGCAACAAGGGTATTTTTGTCCGATTTATGGATGAGGGGGTTCATCACAAATGGTTTTGAGACGAAGGAGTGTCACTTGAGTAACGAAGATTAGTTGAGGGGGTCTGTATGAACGATTTTAAATGTGATGGAGTCTCCGTGAGAAAAAAGAATAGTTGATGGGGTGTTTATGTACTTTCGCCGTATTCCTATTTTCCGCATTTTTTTCGGGGCCGGCTATTTGCAGCCACGTATTTTTTCTCATAGCCCACTATATTTCAGTAAGTGGTTGTTGAAAATCATAAATAATATTTCGGTAAATAGTTGTTGAAAATAAGATTATATTTCGGTAACTACATGTTGAAAATATATTCAATTTTCGGTAGACAACTGCCAAACATGCATTTTCGGTAAATAGTTGTTGAAAAAAATATCATATTTCGGTAATTGGATGCTGAAAATGTATCTCAATTTCGGTAACTAACTGTCAAGTCTAATTGAAAAATTTTAACGGACTATGAGAGAAAATACGTGGCTGCGAATAGCGCCGCTCTTCCAAGGTGCGGTGGATGTACATAAATGGCTACAAACAGAGTCCCTCTTGTTCGTACTAACAGCAGACTCTAGCTAGACCCGAGTTCCAACGGTTCTCATAGAACAACCTCTTCCGGTAAATCATAGATAGGGCCGGCGCGCTCCCGGTTGTTCAAGCATTTGAAAACCAGAGTTCACACCAGTGGTTTTGTATAAAACCCGTGAGGAAGAAGAACATGACCCAAGAGCTAGCACTCCAGTAGGTCTGTCCATTTTCTACTCCCTCCTGTATGCTGACAACCTCTGGAGGATCATACCTTTTCTCTGGGGCATTTCAGCATTCAGTTTAAGAGGTGTGTGTTTGTTTGTTTCTTTGTTGGCTACGTACGAACACCCCCGAGCTTACTTTGCCTGCTTCCTTCCTGCTGGCCTTTGGCGGAATCAGGTACGTTGTCCTCCTACCAACCAAATGTTTTTTTTTGTTAATTTTGTTACATAATACAAAGAAAGAAAAAGAGACCGACAACCTTGGGGTCCCACATGAATTCAGAGACAAACGATGTGATGTCCTTGTTGTATCGAATTGAGCTAATTTTTTTACAAAAGATTGTTTTCGAAAAAATGAATGGCTCGGATCATTTATGTGGGATCCCAAGATGGATCACACCCATCTTTTGTGCACAGATCATCTGCTTATATTAGTATTTTAGAAACAAAAATTCATTGTGCATTAGATGTTCTATATGTTGTGAATTTTGAATGAAAAAGCAAGACAATGAAAATAAAAATTGAATCAGGTTTTTAGGCCTACCCTCTAAGATTGATATGGGACCATAGTTTCACGGTGTGATGTCTCTTGAGTTTTTTGATATTTTGAGATATAGAGAAAAATTAACAAAAAGTCACGTACCCGCGTAACTGTGTTATGTCGTATCGTGTTCGTGTACCGTATCTGTATTCGTGCTTCTTAGGTTGGAGAGATGTATTGGTTTTACCACTCGACAAACAAAATGATAAGGTGTGTATCACTCGTATGCATATTGTTGAGTTTTTTAAACACAAAAAGCGTTGAAAATATATTTTTTGATTTTACATCTAAATTCATCGAATCGCAGGATACGTAAAGACTAACATGTAATGGTAGGATTATGACACACTGCTTAGCTCTAGTTTCTAGAATCACCTGCTAAGTGCTAACCTTACTTTTAAGGGTGTCAAATGGATGAGTTTGACTGAATTTCGACATGTTATAAAAAGTTGGATTTTTGATGGATCATCAGTCTGTCATGATTATGGCCCTCATATGTGTTACCTGGAAGTAGGGGTGTGTAAAAAACCTGTGGCCCGACCCGACCCGCGCCCGAAGAGTTTTGGGCGGGGCCGTACATGTGATTCGGTCAGGTACAGATACATTTTTCCAAAAAAATCAGTTTTCGGTTCGGGGCCTGGGGTGAATTTTTTTAAACCCGACCCGACCCGACCCGACCCGACCAAAAGGCGAACAATTCATATAGATTACTTTGGTTTTGGTCAGACCTGACCCGACCAAAAAAATCGGGCACGCGAACGGTTATTCCCACTCCTTTGGTTTGGGTTTGGGTTTGGGTTTGGGTCCGGGGCAGAACCCGACCCGCCCGACCCGTGCACACCCCTACCTGAAAGGAATAAATTGTAGTGAGAAAAACAAAGTTTCTTTTCATTTTGGGCAAATTTCACTCAGACCCCTTGAGGTAGGGGTGTGCACGGGTCGGACAGAGTCAGGTTCGGCCCCGGACCCAAACTCGACCCAACTGATTGGGTATCGATTTTTTTTGGCCCCGAACCCAAACCGAAGGAGTGGGAATAACCGTCTGTGTGCCCATTTTTTGGGTTGGGTCGGGTCCGACCAAAACCGAAGTAATCTATATGAATTGTTCGTCTTTTGATTGGGTTTGGTCGGGTCGGGTAAGAAAAACAGCACCCCGAGCCCCGAACCGAAAACTGATTTTTTTTGGAAAAATGTACCCGTACCCGACCAAACCACATGTTCGGCCCTGCCCGAAATCCTTCGGGGTCGGGTCCTTCGGGCCACGGATTTTTTGCACACCCCTACCTTGAGGTATCTGAAAATGATAGAAAGTACCCTTCAGTTTTGAAAAAATGACAGAGACTTCCCCTATTTAAAGTTTGGGTTTCACTCTATTAGTTCCTCTAGTGAGATGGACAAAAAATGAAATCTTAAATTTCATTTAGTTTTACGGCTCTCTTGGGGCTCTCATTAAAAGTTCTAAAGCTAAAAATTAATTATGACTCTTTAGGATAAAATGACTAGAAAAATAAAATTTTCGCACCGATTCAAATAGATTGAAAATTGAGGCACTTAAGTGTCTGCTTTTCATTTTGTTATACGACTCCCTTAGGACTCTCATTGAAAGTTCTATAGCAAAAAATTAATTATGAATATTTATAATAAAATGATTAAAAAAATAAGATCTTCACACCAATTCAAATAGATTGAAAATTGGAGCACTTAAGTATCTTCTCTTCATTGGTTCTATGCACTCTCAGGGCTCTCATTGAAGCCCCTGGACCAAAAATTAATTATGACTATTTAGGATAAAATGATAAAAAAATAAAAATCTTTGCACCGATTCAAACGAATTAAAAATTGGAGCACTTAGGTATCTGTTCTTCATTTGGTTCTACGGTTCTCTTCAATGAAAGCCCTAAAGCAAAAAATTAATTATAACCCTTTAAGATAAAAGAATTAGAAAAATATGATCTTCGCATCAATTCAAATGTATTGAAAATTTGAGCACTTAAGTATCTCCTCTTCGTTTAGTTCTACGGTTATCTTAGGGCTCTCATTGAAAATCTTAGAACCAAAAATTAATTATGACACTTTAGGATAAAATAATCAGAAAAATAAGATTTTCGCACCGATTCAAATGGATTGAAAATTAGAGCACTAAAGTATTTGCTTTTCATTGAAAGCTCTAAAACCAAATTAAGAGCAAAAATTTAAATGCTCTAATTTTTAATCCGTTTGAATCGGTACGAAAATTTTATTTTTTTAATCATTTTATTCTAAATGATCATAATTAATTTTTGGCTTTTGAGCTTTCAATGAGAGCCCTAGGAGAGTCGTAGAACTAAATAGTAGATACTTAAGTACTCAAATTTTCAATTCGTTTGAATCGGTGTGAAGATCTTACTTTTCTTATCATTTTATATTAAATAATCATAATTAATTTTTGGCTCTAGAACTTTCAATAAGAACCCTAAGATAGCTGTAGAACTAAATAAAATTGAAAATTTCATTTTATGTACATTTTCACTAGCAGAACTAACGGAATGAAACCCAAACTATGAAATAAAGGAGGTCTCTGTCATTTTTCAAAACTGAGGGGTACCTTCTGTCATTGTTAGATACCTCAGGGGGTCTGAGTGAAATTTTCCCTTTCCTTTTCTCAATGAAATTCGTGTTGGTTGCACCTTACAACGGGCGTACTAATCTTTTAGTCATGGAACCACTTACAGCAAGATCCCGTTTTTTAGTTCAAACTACAAATCCATCTTTGCCGTAATTGAACCATCTTTGTCATGAATACAACTTCGATAGTTCCTCCTCCATGATTCTCAGCTAAATATACATTTTTTGTCTACGCCTAAGTACTTATTTATTTCCACTTCCTTGAATCAAATCTTTCATCTTGTTTGCGCATATAACGGGCATGATTGGTAAAAGCTTGGGGTAAGAATGGATTTGGTTCGAGTGCCCGAAAATAATTGGTAATGAATTAATTTTGGTTTCGTGTAGCCACCTTGTCAATGACATAATCTTATTTCTTCTGAATGCACCATGTGGTGACGCGTTTTCTCCGATGGAACCTTGGGAAGAAAGGTGGCACAGTTGACGAGCCTTGGTCACAACCTGCACAAGAAGCCACCACGTTAGTGCCCAAACCCGGATTGTTGAGATCCGGGATAGGCACTCCAACGATCTAATTAGTCTGAGAAATAAAGAATTTTTATTGTGGTTTTTTCCTCTCTTTTACCTTGACTATCGTTCCCCTTTATATAGGCTGAAGAAGATTAGGGGATAGATTCTGGCCCGGATATCTCGTCAATCTCCTTATCAATCACCCCCCTAATCTCGCCTATGATCTGGTTTTCTCCAACGGTTTCCATGATCCGCTCCTAAAATTTAGGATGACGGCCTCTCGTCTCCTTCCGCCCCTATCTTACACTTCCTGAACTATCGTCGTCAGGGGATGGGGCGGATCGGCGGTTGGGGCTCTACCAACAGTCCAATTGCAATCTAATCGGAACTGCCACTAGGTTCGGCATGCCGTCGCCGAACCGATTCCGCGTCCGCCAGTATTCCGCCGAAGGTAGCGTATGCCGAACCATCCGACTCATAGATGGTCCGGCTCTTGGGCACCTTAAGACGCTTGCCGAATCCCCTTCACCGAATCATACCCCCACAACAGCCCCTCAACTCTTTCCCATTTCGAAGGGATGGGAGGAGTTGATTGGTGGATCTCAGTCAAACGATTCAACTGGGAAATTTTTCGAACAGAATTCGCCGGACCACTTGAGACAGATAAAGGGGCGTTGGCAGATGAAGGGACGTTTCGTCCTTTGTGCAATGATGTCTGCTGCAAAGGGGGTTGATGGGATCGTTTGCATTTATGAATCGAACGGCCGGGGTTAGACCTCGGAAGATGAGCGGGGCACGTGGCACAAGATGAAGCTCCCACGAGCACGTATTAATGTAGATTTCCACGTGGCATAGCAGGAGTGGAGGAAAAAACGTCGCTTCGGTTCCAGCGCCAAAACCTCGGGGTTTTCCCTCCTCTCCCTTTGCCCATTATATAAGAGGAAGAACGGGGGGAACCATTTCCCACTTTCGCCTGCTCTCGCTCTCTCTCGCTCCTGATTGCATAATCGCCCTTGCAACCGGAATCCGTCGTCGTTCCGCCACCTTCCGCCGCTCGCCGTTAAAGTTTCAGGTATGCTCGACGCGTTAGCCCTTCCATTCCGTTCATAACTTACTGTGTTTTAGGGGCTCTATTTCATAGTACACCATCAAAGAACAGTAGGGTTCCTTGGCAGCCTCAGATCGTAACCTCTCGCCTGAGTCCCCAATAATGGCCGTTCTCCCCAACTGAGTGGCGTGCCCCTTGGGAACCCTACTCTCTTCTTAGGGGTAGCCGCCCCCTCTCCCCCCATTTCCTTTTTAGCGGCTAGCTTCTCGCCCCACGCCGAGGGTCCAGTTGGACTCTTGGTGGAGGTTAAATGTGAGAGCTATCGTGCTGGAGTAGGAATTCTTATAACTTTGTGTGTGTCTAGGTCTTCAGCATGGTGGACTCGAGCATCAACTCTCCGAACGTAGATCCCGAGGCGTATCCAACTCTGCTGGAGACGATTCAAAGCCTCAACAGGGAATATCGGAGCTTCGACGAAAGCTCCAGCAACCTCCGCCGACCTACTGGGCTAACTGCTATCCCTGGCATCCATGTTCCTCTACAGATGGATGACAGTGCTTGCCGGGATGTCAACTCCGGCCATGACGGCTCTGGCCAAGACCGAACCGAATTTACCGAACGGACCACAGCAGGAGCCTGGGCTAGCACGTCGACTTCGTCCGGTGGGCCTTCGGGCTCGTTCGCGGCTGGAGGAGAGAATATCCCGCTGAGGGATATTGATAACATTCCCCCACTGCCTACCGAGCTTGGACCAATGCCGTACAGCAAATTCTATGGCGACGGACCGGGAGGCTTTACCGCCGACTTCCGGGAAAAATACTCGATCCCTAACGACGTTCTAGTCGAAAGAGTATCCGGTGATAGGATCACCTTTGGTGAAGACTTCATAATACTTCCCCTTTTTGCCATCACCGAGGGTGGGGTAAGATTCCCACTGAGCCCTTTCCTCCGCTACTTCCTATCGGATTACAACCTCGCGCCGATTCAAGTTGCGGTGAACACGTGGCGAATCTTATGCTCGGCAATGAAGTTGGCCGAGTCAAACAACATTCCGTTCACCCTAGGGGACCTGATGTTGATGTACATCGTATCAAGGAACCCCAAATACGATAGATACTACCTCACAACCCGTCAGCACTTCGACCACCTGGTAGACCGCCTCTACGACACCGAGAAATGGGGCAACGTCTTGGTAAAAGTCTCGGGCAACTTCGAATGGGGACCAATCAACCCCCTTCTTGACTATCTCTGCCTGACAAGAACAGGCTCGGCAGTGGAGAGGCCTTACAAGATTCCTCGAAGGAGGGGGTTCCTAGGCGCTGGGGATAAACCTGGTACTTCATTCACAATTAAAACAAAGCAATTTTGTGTTTCATTTTGCGTACTGACTGCATCTTTCCTCTTGCAGATTGTTTAGCACCGAACAAGGGCCTGTTCGTTACTGGCAGGTGGGCGAACTTGATATCCCTGCTTCGGTGTGCCGACCGCGACGCTCCGACCCTCCTTGATTACCAGCCAACATATTCGGGATTCGCTCACCGAAAAAACAAAGAGAATATGGTGAGAAAAACATTTGACCTAGCCACTGCTGCCGGGTAGGCATTACAAATGCAGCTCCAAGCCCAGGATCTCTCTACCTCTGGCCTACCGAAGCGGAGGGAGCAACCAGAAGCCATCCCCACTGCTCAGGTTGGACAAATGGAGCATCCTCCGGCCACCGTTGTCGCCGAGAAGCCCCATGCCGGCCGCCAAAGAAATGTGCGCCCGGCCGCCGGGGAGGAGGGTCGTGGGACCCCAAAACGGGCCAGGGTCACCGATGGAGTGGAGGTCCTCATAGCCGGCCACGCCGAAGACGCCCCTGCAAACCTGGACGAACGGTCGGCGCTCTTTGTGCCGGACTTTGAGTGCCCAGATGGGCACGTAATCACGGTCGGCGATAGCCTTGAGGATAGCCCCCTCCTTGCTATGACCTTGCTGAAAGGCTTGGCCTTGCCAAAAGACATGGACAACCTGCCGACCGGCAAGGCCAAGACTATGGCCGAACTTTGTCTCCTCCTCGCGAAGGTATATCCATAAGCATTCAAACTAAATTTTTGCTTTTCGTGCGCTAACCCTTGTTATTTCAGGCCGGACAATGCGCTAGCAAGGCTTTCAGTGACATGGATATTCTCTTAGAGACCAACAGGTCTCTTCGAGGGGATCTACAGGCGCAACGGAAGGAGATGGAGCGCTCCGTTCAGGAGATCAAGACGTTGGAGGCGAAAGTTGCCTATGGCGATATCATTCGGCAAGAAAGAGATCAGTTGCTGCTCCGGATCAAGAATGCCGAGGAGGAAAACACCCGGCTGAGAGAGAAGAGAGCGCGGATCGAGGAAGACCTCCCAAAACAGCTGGAGGAGGCTGCCGATGCTGGCTACAACGAGGCTGGTGAATATTACCAGCAGCAGGTGCGGAGCTTAGTCACGAAGGCCTTCAAAGAGGGGGAGTTGAAGGGGATAAAGGACACCCATCACTCCTCCTTCCTTCGTGGGTATCAGGTCGGCCTCGATTATGCCGAAGTCCCGGAATCTGACCACCGAAGGGAACCTTCGGTAGTGCCATCCTTGGAGCTTCCGGAGATCCTGGTTCCGGTGGAGCAGCCGAACGCTACCACCGACGCCCAGCCACAACCCACCGATCCAGACGCCCAGCCACAGCCCACCGATCCTGTCGACGCATAATTTTTCTTTTCTTTTGTTTTCTTTTCTTTCTTCTTTTTTCTTAATAGCCTGCCTAATCTTGTAATGCTCTTTAATGAAAATCAGAAAGTGTTTGTTCCAAAGTATGCCGTGCTTCGCTGTTCGCACTTCATACATATCGCTTGTGTTGCACTTCATGCATCGTTCTTTGTATTGCACTTCATGCACATGGTCACTTTTACGCACCGTTCCATGTATTGCACTTCATGCACATTGAATGAAAGTTTCAACTCCACTTTATCGTACCGTACCCACCCCCTGCTTCGACAGCGCCTTACAGCAGAGTAAGGACTGCCGAAGTAAGGTGCGGCCCCTTTTTCAGGAGAATGTCAAGATCAACAATTGATCACGTGACGGTGTCCCCTAAAAAATTTCTGCCGAAGGAGACTCTTTATTCAAACAAGAACGGATGTTTTATTGACTACAGGAAAGAAGAAAAGTACATAGAAAAGAAAATTTAATCATGCGTAAAACTTCCTCAGCAACTGTGCATTCCAGTAGTTCGGAATAGCCGTGCCATCCATTTCCGAGAGTTCATAGGAACCATAGTCGACCTTCTTGGTTACACGGAACGGACCCTCCCACTTGGGCATGAATTTTTTCAATTCCTTCTTCTGGACGATCTGCCGAAGGACGAGATCGTCGACGTTGAATGGCTGAATCCGGACATTCTTATTGTAACTCCTGGCCAGCTACTGTTGATAGGCCGCATATTTGACATGAGCATCTTCTCGGAGCTCGTCAAGGTGATCTAATTCGGCGGCTAACATTGCATCATTGGTCAGAACATCAAAAGTTTCGGTTCTAGCCGTTGGTCGGGTAACTGTTACTGGGAGCACGGCTTCACAGCCGAACGCCATTGAGTACGGGGTCCGGCCAGTACCTCGCCGTGGAGTGGTGCGGTAGCCCCATAGCACATCAGGTAGCTCGGCCACCCATTTGCCGCGTTTATTGGTAAGTCGGCGCTTAAGTCCGGTAGAAATTGCCTTGTTAGCCGCTTCCGCCTGGCCGTTCCCCTGCGGATAGGAAACGGAAGCTGTTTTCATCTGAACGTCGCGCTTCTTGTATAGGGCTTTGATGGCATCGGCCACGAACTGGGTACCGTTATCGGACACAATGGCATATGGAACCCCGAACCTGGTAAAGATCTGCTTCCAAAGAAAATTTTCCACGTCGGCGGCCGTGATTGTTACGAGCGCTTTCGCCTCAACCCATTTGGTATAATAATCCGTGGCAGTAATAATGTGCGTGAAGCCACCGGGGGCTTTAGGTAACTTGCCGATGATGTCCACCCCCCACTGGGCAAAGGGCCAAGGGCTAGAGATGGGTTGCAAAGGCAGGGTCGGCTGATGATGGAGCGGAGAATGCTTCTGACATGATTCACATTGCTTGGCATACTCGGTAGCTGAATGCACCATCCTCTTCCACCAATAACCCTGGGACATGGCACGATTTGCCAGGGACCGACCTCCGGAGTGGCAACCTGCACTCCCTCCATGGAGTTCTTGAAGAATGCCCGGTACCTCCTGCTCATGGATTACACGAAGATCAGGGCCGGTGTACGATCGCCGATACAGGACATCCGAGGGATCGAGGAAGTATGAGGCAAACTGGCACCTAATTTTGTGGGCGTCATTGCGGTCGGCAAGAAGCGTGCCATGTTTCAGATAAGCAACTAGAGGATCTATCCAGCTTGGTGCCAATTGGATGCTCATCACCTCCTGTGATGGCTGGAAGCTCGGTGAAGGGACCTCTCCGAGGTTTATTGTCCTATTGCCGTCGTACTGCACGCAAACGGCTCCAAGTCCGGCCAAAGCGTCGGCATGTGAGTTTAGATCTCGACCAACATGATCGAAATATACATTCTGAAAGGTGCCAACTAAGCTGCTGACTTCGGCCATATACATGTTCATACGCGAATCCTTTGCTTCGTAGTCGGCGTTGAGCTGATTGATTACCAGCTGAGAATCGCTATATACTTGGACCTCGTCTGCGCCCATATGCCGGGCAATCCTGAGTCCGGCAATTAGGGCTTCGTATTCCGCCTCGTTATTGGTGGTAGGGAAACCAATGCTAAGGGCATGCTCGTGCATTGTCCCGTTCGGCGAAACCAACACAACCCCGGCCCCAGCACCTCGATTGTTGGACGCCCCATCTACATGGAGACGCCAGGCATGGCCGGTGAATAATTTCGCCCGGTGCGGCGGAATGGGCCGTTTGGTGATGTACTCGTCATGGGTTGGATGGCTCGGCCGAGGTCCGTCTGTTGCGCTTGCCGTATCCACCGAAGCTGAACCATTTATCTCATCCAAAGGTACCCGCGGAGATAATTCGGCGACGAAATCTGCCAACACTTGCCCCTTGATTGCCGTCCGTGGTTGATACCTAATGTCGAAATTGGCCAGCTCCAGGGACCACTTGCACAGCCGATTAGATAAGTCTGCCTTCCGGAGTACAGTCTTCAACGGGTACTCGGTGACAACTACAATCGTAAAGCCCTGAAAGTAGGGCAAGAGCTTTCTTTTTGCCGTGACTAACGCCAGTGCCAGCTTCTCTATTGGCAAATAACGGGTTTCGGCGGGTAGGAGCGTCTTGCTGATGTAATAAATCGGTTGCTGATCGTTGCCGCTCTCCTTAGCTTCTTGCCGTACCAAAACCCCACTTGTAGCATGCTGGGACACGGCCAGATAAAAGAGGAGTTCTTCCTCTCCCTTGGGCACGTCGAGTAAGGGGGCTCGGGAAAGACAATCTTTCAAGTTGGTGAGGGAATGGTCGCATTCCGCCGTCCATTGAAAACCTTTTCGGCCGTTTGCTTTCATCGATTGAAAAAATGGGCGGCATATGTCCGAAGATTTGCTAATGAATCTGTTTAACGCTGTAGCCATACCGGCGAGACGTTGAACCTCTTTCACCGTTGCCAGTGCCCTTAACTCCTGAATGGCCTTGATTTGATTTGGATCGGCTTCAATCCGCTGGCGTGTGACTAGGTGTCCGAGGAATTTGCCAGATCCTACGCCGAAGGCACATTTCTCTGCGTTGAGCTTCAATCCAAATCTCTTCAGTACGTCGAATATCTCGCCAAGGTGATGAATATGATCGGCAGCATCCTTGCTTTTCGCAACCATATCATCAATGTATGCTTCGAGAATTCTGCCGAGCAAGCCTTTGAATAGCTGAGCGATCATACGTTGAAACGTTGCCCCAGCGTTCTTTAAGCCGAAGGGCATCACCTGGTAACAATAAGTGCCGCTCGGGGTAATGAAGGCAGTCTTCTCCTGATCCTTTTCATTCATGGCGATCTGGTGGTACCCCCTGTACGCATCCATGAAGCTCAGACGAGCATACCCGGCGGTGGCATCGACTAATTGATTTATCCACGGGCAAGGAAAACAATCCTTTGGACATGTGTAGTTCAGATCGGTGAAATCGATGCATACCAGCCATCTACCGTCCTTCTTTTGAACCACTACCGGATTTGTCAACCAGGTTGGGTATTGAACCTCACGAATAGCCCCTGCTTCAATAAGTCGCTCCACTTCTTCGTTGACGGCATCCACATGTATTGCCAAACTACGGCGTGGCTTCTGCATAATGGGCCGCCTCTTCGGATCGACGTTCAAGGAATGTGAAATTACATCCGGGCTCACGCCTGGCATCTCATACGGGGTCCAAGCAAAGACTTCTATGTTATCCTTGAGGAACTGGATCAACTCGCTACGCTCAACTTCGTCAAGTTCCGAGCCAATCATGAAGAATCGAGAACCACTCTCATTGATTGGTACTCGGACCAGGTCTTCCACCGCCTTTTCTTCGGCTGATCTGCCGATCCCATTCGGACCTTGCAATGCCTCGTTCATATCCTCACCGGGAGAATTCTCTTTTGTTAATTCAGGGATTTCAACCCAATGCACTTCCTTTGACTTTCCATTGCCGCGAATGGAGTTGACAAAACATTTCTTAGAAACCGTTTGGTCGCCCTTAATGGTTTCTTGCTGCCCTGATATTCCAATGAACCGCACGCATTGGTGGAGTGTAGACGCCACGGCCTTCATGCCGTGCAACCAATTGCGACCCAAGATTGCATTATATGGGCTCGGTGAACTAACTACTATAAACTCCACATCCAATTGTATCGATCCGGCAAAAACCGGAAGCACTATCTTGCCAAGCGGGTAGACTGGAGTCCCGGCAAATCCAACAAGGGGTGCGTCCACCGGGGACAGCCGATCCCTCGAGAGGCCAAGGGCTTTGAATGCAGAGTAATAGAGAATCTCTGCCGAGCTTCCTTGATCGATCAACACCCGGCGAACCATCTTACGCTCGACCGGTATTGAGATGACCAAGGCGTCATTGTGAGGCAAAGACAACCCTTCCATATCCTTTTCGGTAAATGTGACTGCCCAGGCCTGACGAGCATCCATCTTGCGTTTTAAAGATGGTTGTATCACCATCACCTCAGGTGACGGATGATATAGTTCGTCGTGAAGCTTGTTGGCCCGGCTCTGATCCATAGGACCATGAATGCATTGTACCTCACCATCCAGGGTTCGGATGTGCGTCTGGACTCCCGCGTTTGGTGATTTATTCCTGTCAATCCATTTGCCCATCTTTCCTTCTTGTACTAGTTCTTCAAGGTAGAGTTTGAACGGCTGGCATGCCGTCGTATAATGTCCCTGCTCATTATGGTATGAGCAGTATACCCTCGGGTTTGGTTCTCGCCCATCGGCGGTTCCTAGCTTCTCTACTTCCCCCATCGGCCATTGGAACCCCGGTAGGCGTCCGCATTCGCGGAGCATGCGGAAGATCGGCTCTTTGAAGTAAGTGGTGATGGCGAGGTGGTCCCGTCTGTCACTCGGCGTCTTGTCCCATGGTTTACCGCCGGGCCCGTTGCCCTCTTTCTTGGCAATGCTGTTGACTTGCTTCTTCACCTCTCTGAACCCTGGTCTAGCCGGATCGGCTACTTCTGTAACTCCGGAGCCGTTGATATACTCCTCGAGTTCAATATAGCGGGCAACAGTTTGCATCAGATCCGACATATCATTCGGCGGCCGAAGCATTAATTCTTTAGAGAGATCGGAGTTCCGATCTAGACCACACTTAAACGATGTGGCAGCAGTTCGTTGGTCGCAGTTTTCAACCAGATTGTACACGTTGTAGAAGTGATCTGAGTAGTCTTTCAATGATTCGCCGATCCCTTTCCTCAGATCCGTGAAGGCCTCGACTGTTTTTGGTCGCCTATTACTGACGACGAAGCGGGAGGTGAAAGAACGTTCTAACTCGCCGAAGCTGCTGATTGACCCGGATCTTAGTTGTGAATACCATAGCATGGCAGCATCTGGGAGGCTCAGCGAGAAGGTTCGGCACATCATTGCCTCGCTCAATCCGCAGAGAGCGGCCATTGATCTGAACTGTTGCACGTGGGTTGGTGCATCCGATTTTGGGTTGTAGATGTTGAATTTTGGAACCTTGAAGTTGACCGGTGGTACCTCATCCATTATAGCTTTCGAGAAAGGTGACCCCATTTTCCCAGCTGTTGTTACCACCGTTCCTATTTCGTTCGGCGAAAATTCTGCCGAAGGTTTAACGCAAGCCTCATGGACGGCATCTCTCGAGCGCTTGTCCGAGATTGGTTCTTGAATCCTCCGTCCACCTACGCTAGGCTCCGGAGAGCCCCTTTTCTTGGATTCCGTTGCGCGTGCTCTTCTAGGAAGGGACTCCACGGGTTGTGGCGTCACATGGTATGCAGTCCTCTCACCAGTACGGGTGTTTACCACGGTTAGGACTCTCCCATCATCGCCAATCTCACACCTTTCCTCCGGTAGCAGCCCCTAGCTGTCCTTCCGAGCCTGGCTAGTACCAGCCGAACCCCTTTGGTGTCGCTGGGAGCGGTGCCTAGAGTCTTCCGGAGATGATCGGCGGCGATTAGCCAACCCTTTCCCCCTTCCGTCACTCCTCCGATCCTCAATCCTGGCTGAGGATCTATCATCTCGCCGATCTCGAGGCCCTGAGGAATGGCTGTTCGAAATATTCCTTGTGTCGCCGATCCTGGTGGTCACCTTGGATGGGGTCGCTCATGGAACCTCGTGCGGGCGCTGGAAGCCGTGGCACTTGCTTCGGGGAGTGGCGTCCGTTCTCTACCACCGGACCCATTGGTATGAGAAGGCGTCTCGTGACTGGATTCTAAATGGACACGCCCGTTGGTATCTATACGACACAACGGGCCGAGCCTTGTAAAGGCGGAGGCTCGAGCCGCGCCCGTAGTTTGAATTGGATGGGCCGTACTCCTTCGACGCCGTTCCCTAGTCCTTGGAGCGGGTATAGCATCTCGATGTGCCTGAAGTTCTTCCACCTGCGTCCTCAGCCGTGACAGCTCCTCCGCCATGCTCACTGGGAGACCTGGCGGAGGTGGTGGTGGCAGGAGGCTAGCTGCTGAATGATTAACCCCATCGATGTGGAATGAGGCTGCTCCCATAACTTGGTCACTAGTTCCAGCAATAGTCGACCCTATCATTATGGTACCGTCAGGCCTCCTAGGGGTACCTATGAGCCCTAGGTCTGCTCGTACCTGTTGTGTCATGGGGGAGGCCTGGAAAGCTTGTGGGGTTCATGAAGTGCGCAAGACCAAGCTATCGGCCGTCTGCACCAGTCATCTTTGGGTGTAGGGAAAGAGGTTCCGACGAGATGTCACCACAAGATATGGGAAAAAAGGTCCCCAGCAGAGTCGCCAATTGTGGTGACGCGTTTTCTCCGATGGAACCTTGGGAAGAAAGGTGGCACAATTGACGAGCCTTGGTCACAACCTGCACAAGAAGCCACCACGTTAGTGCCCAAACCCGGATTGTAGAGATCCGGGATAGGCACTCCGACGATCTAATTAGTCTGAGAAATAAAGAATTTTTATTGTGGTTTTTTCCTCTCTTTTACCTTGACTATCGTTCCCCTTTATATAGGCTGAAGAAGATTAGGGGATAGATTCTGGCCCGGATATCTCGTCAATCTCCTTATCAATCACCCCCCTAATCTCGCCTATGATCTGGTTTTCTCCAACGGTTTCCGTGATCCGCTCCTAAAATTTACGATGACGGCCTCTCGTCTCCTTCCGCCCCTATCTTACACTTCCTGAACTATCGTCGTCAGGGGATGGGGCGGATCGGCGGTTGGGGCTCTACCAACAGTCCAATTGCAATCTAATCGGAACTGCCACTAGGTTCGGCATGCCGTCGCCGAACCGATTCCGCGTCCGCCAGTATTCCGCCGAAGTTAGCGTATGCCGAACCATCCGACTCATAGATGGTCCGGCTCTTGGGCACCTGAAGACGCTTGCCGAATCCCCTTCACCGAATCATACCCCCACACACCACTTCGGGACTGTAAAATGTAAAAGTTTGTGGAAATCCCCTCATATATCACGTTCTCCTTTTTGTACCAGACAGTCATATGGCCGAAGAAACATGCCGCCTCGTCTTGGAACAGCTGAGCAGTATCTTTAAGCTTGATGAAAACATGCAGACTCTCAGGAGAAAATTGGAAGACCTGAGTTGCCAAGAAACTGACATAAATTCAGAATTGAAAAATGCAGAGCTGCTAATTAAAGGGAAGAAGCGAAAGAGAGAAGTAGAAAATTGGTTGAAAAACGTGGAACAGAAGAAAAGCGAAGTTCAGATCATAGAACAAAGTCTAGGAGAAAGGAGATTTTACTCGCATGTGAAGTACGGAAAACGAGTAAAAATTTTGATTGAAGAAGTGGACGATCTTGTCCAGCGAGGTAGATTCCACGAAGGGATTATGATTGATGCATGTGAGACCAGGGTAGATTTATTACCAACAACAAGGTTGGTAGGTGAGACATCTCAAAGAAATTTGGAAAAAGTTTGGGTATGCTTAATGAACGATGAGGTCTTAAGCATTGGCATTTACGGAATGGGGGGAGTTGGCAAAACAAACGTAAGTATGCATATTTATAACCGGATTCTAGAGTATACAGAACCTTTCAACTATGTTTCTTGGGTCACTGTTTCGCAAGAGTTTAGTATTCAGCAATTGCAGAATGATATTGCCAAAGCAATGGGGCTTGATTTTTCTGATGAGGGAGATGAAAAGAGAACAGCAGCTCTACTGTTCAAAGGGTTGATGAAAAGAAAGAACAGTGTACTCATTTTGGATGATATGTGGGATCATTTTCCTTTGGAGAAGGTTGGAATTCCTATCGGGGTGAATGGGTGTAAGCTAATTGTCACTTCTCGGTCCCTGGATGTTTGTCACAGGATGGGTTGCCAAGCAATTATAAAAGTGGAGCCTCTTCCAAAGGAAGAAGCTCAGATGCTATTCACGGAGATACTTGGGCACAACAAAGCACTTAAGCCAGAGATAAACGAGATTTCAGAGGCTATTGTTGATAAATGTGCTGGTTTGCCACTTGGGATTATTACAATGGCCGGAAACATGAGAGGCGTTGATGACATCCGGGAATGGAGGAACGTCCTGGAGGAATTGAAAGAATCTACAAGGCAAGGAGACATGGAAAGTGACGTATTCCCTATTTTGAAGTTCAGCTACAATCGCCTGAGATATTTGAAGTTGCAGCTCTGCTTCTTATACTGTGTGCTCTATCCTGAAGACTCTTACGTAGAAAGAAAGGAACTGATAGAATACTTCATTGCCGAGGGACTGATGGATGGAAGGAAAAGTAGGCAAGCTGAGTTTGATTTGGGCCACAGCATACTGAATAAGCTAGAAAATGTCTGCTTGTTGGAAAGTGTAAAAGGGATTCGACATGATAGGTGCCTGAAGATGCATGATTTGATAAGAGAAATGGCACTGAAGATTACCGGAGCTAGTCCTCGTTACATGGTAAAAGCGGGTGTGCAACTGAGAGAATTACCAGATGAGGAAGAATGGACAGCAGATCTGGAGAAGGTGTCCTTAATGAAGAATGAGATATCAACAATTCCATCAGCCACGTCACCAATGTGTCCTAACCTTTCAACCTTGATATTGCGGGAGAACCCCCTGGAGAGACTTCCATACAGATTCCTTCTGCACCTTCGAGCCCTATCTCTTCTTGATCTATCTCATACCGAGATTCAGTCTTTGCCAAATTCTATATCCGACATGGAAAGTCTCACTGCGTTATTTCTCGGTCACTGTGAGCAACTCATTTATGTGCCTTCATTGGCAAAGCTCAAGGAAATGCGAGTATTGGACCTTAGTTATACTAAGATCAAGAGAGTACCTCAAGGTTTGGAAAATCTGGTAAACCTCAAACGGCTGAATATGCATCACACGTGGAATCTGGAGACAATACCAATGGGTGTACTTTCCAGATTAACAAGTCTCCAACAACTCGTACTTGACGATTCGTCCGAGCATGTAAGGGTACAAGCAGAAGAGCTGATGAGCTTGAGGAACCTGGAAGAGTTCGAAGGCCAGTTGTACGATCTGGATGGTTTTAACTGGTATATCCAATCTCAGCATTACAGGGGGTTGAGCTCCTATAGTCTTCAGGTTAGACCAGATGACTGTCATAACAGCAGTGCGTATATCGAAAATGATGATAAATACGACAAGGAAGTGAGATTGGTCAACTGTTGTTTAACAGGAGAAAGAGGAGGAGGAGGAGTTCCCCTTTTTCTGCCGCATGATATTCAGTACCTTGAGATAATTGAATGCCAGACTGCGGCTGGCGGCTTAATGGATGTTGTTTCCTCGTTGAATCAAGCTAGAGAGTTGAAGGCATGTGCAGTTGTTCACTGTGATAGGATAGAGTGCATCCTTTCATCTCCATCGTCATGTTCCTCCTCCAATGCCCCTTTTCAAAGCCTTGAAAAATTGGATCTTCATGGGTTGCAGAATCTAAGCGCTCTCTTTAAATGGGGACTTAGAGGAGGTGATGCAGTGCCCCTGAATGGAACCTTTTCAAATCTTAAAAAATTCGATATCATTGGCTGTCCAAATATCAAGAAGTTGTTCTCGCCTCGCTTGCTGCAGCATCTCCTCAACCTGGAACTTCTTTATGTATGGGAATGTAAGCTGATGGAGGAGATCATATCACTAGACGATGAAGAAGAAGAGAATAAAAAGGCAGCGATGTATGAATGTAGCAGCAGCACCAGCAGCAATCCGTCTTCTTCTAATTCCCATGGTTTTGATGGTACTGTTATTTCATTTCCCAGGTTGAAGCGTTTGTCAATGCAGAAGCTGCCAGAGTTAAGAAGCATATGTAAAGGGGAAATGGCTTGTGATTCGATTCAGAGTATTGAGGTTATTAGATGTCCAAAGTTAAAGAGAGTCCCTCTCTCCCTGCACCCTTGCGATGAACAACAATCTCCTACCCATCCACTTGAAGACATTGTGATTGATGACAAACAATGGTGGGAATCTCTGGAGTGGAACTCTCCCAGCCAGAAAAGTTTCCTTCAGCCCTTTGTTCGCTTTTATTTTTAGTCAGACAATCTTTCCAGAGATTTGCATAGGCAATGTAAAAATCTTTCTTCTACAAGAATCATCACCCAAGAATTTTCCTGTTTTCTTGTTTCGATAACCCCTTCCAAGCTTTTTCTTTTATCAGCATTTGGTTCATTTTGAATTAAGCCTGGAATGGAATGATCATTCCCTTGAAATCTATTTCTGTAGTTTGGTTTGTTAAAAAACAACAGAATGTGCTAGACAAGTTGATTTGTGATTCACCAGTGTAGGTGACTCTTCCATTCCTTCTTAAAGTAGTTCCAGGCTTCTCTGGAGCTAAACAGTACCTTAAATTTTACTGCAATGGTTAAAAAACTCAATACACACTTTTAGACTGTGGTTTATAGTAACAATTTGAGTGATCCCATTGTCATTCTCTTTATATTCGTTCTTTCTTCTCACTTTTATGTAGCAGCCATGTTCGCTTGAGCCGTCTTCTTGCAGCTGTTGTGGCTTGTGTGTCCTTTGCGCTCTCAGTTTTCTGCAGAATGTGCCCAAAGCAGTACAAGAGAAATTGAGGAGTTTCTGGCCAAGAGAAGAGCATTAAAAGACACTCCATTGCTCTGGCAAGAACATTTTCAAACATTTTGATGGTACTCCTGTACTAAAACTCTGTATGATTATCTGATACTTTTCCATATATGGTCACAACACAAAGTTGTGTTTGTTTAATTTGAAAAAAATTTCAAATCACTGGGTGAGAATGATTTTTGAAAGAAAGGTGGAAAATAGAAAATCGAAAGGCTCTTGCAGTCAAGGATGGATGCAAGATTCTAATACTATCAAGTGGGCAACTTGCACGGACGATAGGATAATGTGCTACGAATGTATTAAACTTGGGAGGCAAACCCACATAATTCTCAATATTCTGACCAAATCCTTGAATAGGCTTTTGTTTTTAAACTTGAAGCAGGCAATTGCTCTTGCTCATCCACCTCTCCATCCATCCCTGGTTGCAGTTGCTTTAAGACTTGGCGTTAGAGTATTCAGTTTAGCTAACGGTACACTAAAAGTGGATGTCAGATGGTATTGCAACACCCAACAAGTAAACTGTTTGTGGAATAGGTCATGTTTAGAGAGTACAAGTAAAGGCGAGTGCTTATAATTGTTACTTTTGGCGAGTTTTCTCCATCCATCCCTGTTTGAAGTGTTTGAACATTGAAGCATAGCTGCAGAAACTGTAAATCTCTCATCCATCCAAATGAAAGAGTAGCTGTAGCTTGAAATTCTCCGCTTACAAACTCTCTCAAGGCTGATTCTTGGGGTTCGATTTACATACTGAGATATGGAAACTCCCTTCCTGCGTTGAAACTTGAGAGGACCTTGATATGTTACAAAGAGTTCGTACTCATAATCCAAGTTGAATTTGAGACAACACGCTATCACAATCTAGGCAAAAAAATGTAGTAATATTTACTCAACTTTCAATGCTCACCCTATCCACCAGAATACCACATATCTCATTGACAAAGTTCAATTTCTTGTCAGCAACCATACAACCACCAAACATTGTCTGATCCTGTGACGAGAGGTATTTGGAAACTGAAAGCACAAATTATTTCTGAAAACAGGAACTATGTATAGCACTGCATTCCCACTTAAAAAGATGGAACCTCAGTTGAATGCAACACAATAGACGATGTCCTACAAGATTAATCGGACCGAAACGCGATTAATCTCACACATACCACAAACAACAACCAAACAATACTTCCATCAATCATCATCATACAACTTTATCAGCTTCTCACACCTGATACTTCCGTACCACTTTCGAATATTTATGGGTCTTTCCTTGATTTCTTCACCCCAG
Source organism: Rhododendron kiyosumense (assembly GCA_019656275.1). Taxonomy (NCBI): domain Eukaryota; kingdom Viridiplantae; phylum Streptophyta; class Magnoliopsida; order Ericales; family Ericaceae; genus Rhododendron; species Rhododendron kiyosumense. The sequence goes on along the minus strand of BPLS01016762.1, from coordinate 6,460 downwards.
GGACCACCAGATTATCAAACATAAATCTTCCGCTAATAAATTCCTTCATCGTAAAGATTCTGATCACATCGTCTGGTTCCAGGTGTGCATTTGAATTCAAGCATGGCACAACTCGAGATTCGAATTTGAGATCGGCATGGCAATTCTTACCAACACTGGATTCTCTCTTGAATTTAACATCGTCTTGGACATTCTCACCACCACTCAATTTTCTCTCTAGTCTATCGACCTTAGCTTGCAATTTCTGCACTTCATCTTTATAATGGTCAAGTTTCATCTTCACTTCTTTATCATCCTCAGTTTTCACATCACAGAGGGATCGTGAAGCAATATTGTAAACAGGACCTGCATATACAGTTAAAGAGGTAACCTATGGTTTCCCAGATAAATTCCAGCTCAGCACTAGAAAATGATTCACATGTGAACCTAACAATTTTGGAGCTCCGAAGTCTGGACAATCAATAAGTGGAGGTAACAAACTAATGTGAAAGAGAAGTCCATAATTTCAAACAATCCGCTGATGCATGAAAACACAAATCAGCTCACAAGTCCGCAACAAGTAACTAAGGAAACATCGATTTAGAAAAATTCACACTCCAGGTAAAATATAAAGTCAGCGCCCGAGTTGCAAAATTGCACAACAGTGGGTATAGTTAGTGATGATACAGTCGAATAAATCACAAAGAGAAAATATGCATCTAAAGGGAAAAAAAACATCAAAATAGTTACCAGTCGCCACCCATTTGCTGTAAGAGAAGTAATTCCTCTTCTGCATCTAAACTTCAACTACGGTAGCCATAAAGCGGAGGGCAAGAAGAGAAAATTTGGAGTCTCAATGGAAACCAAGAAACTTAATGGCACGTTCATGCCTTCAATTGGATTGCATAGTCAACACTTAAACACCAGGAAAGGGGAGAGAATACATTAAAAAAGTTGATCGCAAATCAGCACCAGTATATGGCAGAGTTACAACAATAACAGTACCTATGTAATCTCCATTCAATAAGGATATGGGCGGAAGAGGACCGGAGATCAAGATGCACAAAGTGGCGGCTCTAAAAAACTTTTACCGCTGAAATAGCAGCCCCTACAATCTAGTCTAGACCAAAGTTATCCGACCTAAATGAAAAGAAACTCTGAAATTTAAATCCTAAGGTCCTTTTAACTGAGGTAACATTACAAAAACAGAATTTCTAACCAGCCATCCACATCAAGAGTAACATCGGTCAGAAATGGATTTCAAACAAAAACAGAATTTCTAACCAGCCATCCACATCAAGAGTAACATCGGTCAATCAGGCTCCGTTTGGATAGAAATGGATCTCAAACAAAGTGAATTGGCATAAATACTCAATGTGAATAGTATCAGATATAGACTTTGGACAAAATTAATTTTTGTTAAAGAAGACATTCGGTATTATGTAACTTTTAGTTACTTTTTTCAAATTTTCTTCATAAAATTTTTATATCGCATGTTCATCTCAACAACGAGAATAGTTGAAAGTAAGAAAATGGAGACAAAAATTGGAGAAAGTTTATATAAGACGACGCTGAAGGCACTAAAAGACTGTCTTTTCCGAACTTTTTTTTATATCCCACGTGTGAGGGCCAGCTTATGCACACCTAGAGATGTCAATCACAACCCATATTTTTTTAACCCGACCAATCCGCCCATTTATAACCCAACCCAACCCGCCTATATTACATAATGGGTTGATATGGATTGAACTCATATAAACCCATATTTACATGGGTTTAAACGGGTTGAAAATGGGTTCAATGAGGGTAGGAATTAAAAAACCCATCTGCCAATAATCACTCGTGAGTGCCGGACTATCTCAACGAACCTGTAAACTCCAATGTCCTCTTCCGTCGCTGGCAAATTATCACCTACAGCCCAAAAACTCTTCCATCACTCTTCATCTTATCAAAGTAACCAATCAATGGCCCAAAACCCATCCAACCCCATTCGGTCCCACACTGCTCCGATCTTCCACCACTATCCACAAGCCACGTGTAACAAACAAATGGATATACCAAGGTCGTGATTCCAATTAAAGGATCATGATATGAGCTGACAAGGGCAATTCAGTGGAGTATAAAAAATTACGAAAGCATGGAGCTTACTTTCTCGTTTTCCAAGTTCCATTCCACTAAACTTTTTTAAAAAATAAGTATTTTTTTTGAAATTTTCAAGCTTACAAATAATAAGTTTACAAAAATAAAAAATAAATTTCTTAAAAGATCTGAATGAGAGATCTTTCAAAGAAGATCATTTTATTGTCTTAGTTAATGCCATAAACTATAGTATCAGAAATGAGGTGGCATGGGTTGATCGGGATTGAATCAGAAATGATGTGGAAAACAAGAAAATGAAGTGATGCGGGTCGGGTCGGATTTGGGTATGGTCTAATCCATTTTTGACCCAACCCGTTTCAACCCATTCATCATTGATCCATATTCAACCCACGACCCGTTTCAACCCGCTCAAATCCAACCCAACCCACCTCTAGGTTTGAGGAAGGAGAGAGGGAAGCTGTGTTTGGAAAGGGGTTAAAAAAAAAAGAAGAGAAACAGGCCGGGCCGGGCGGGTTTGGGTTTTACTTGACCTATATTCAACTCGATCCGTTTCAAACTATTTACTATTTGACCCGCGACCCGTTTCAACCCGCTCATTTGCCACATCTACGCACACTTAAGAGCCCGTTCCAGAACGGAAAAAAAGCACTTATGTTTTAAGAACGTAATTTTAAACTTAAAAATTATGAATATATTGAAATCTTAAAAATTATGCAATATGAATCTTGTTCAAAAGATCTTTTATACGATGCAAAAAAAATTGAAAAATTATTTTTTATTTATATTATTTTTAAGTTTGAAAATATTAAATAAACTACTTATTTTTTATTTTTTAAGAAGGTTTCTGGAATGGAACGGACTCTTGTGACTACATACACTACATATAGATCTCAACAACGAATTTGGATTCGAAAGCTTTTCACGGCGGATTTGAATTGATCACTAAAAGAGTAATGTAGGTGATTTGCAATCTTTTTTGTTGAAAACCAAACAAGTAAGCGCATTCATTAGGAAACGCAACTGATCCCAGAACCACGTAATTGATCATGCTGTAATTTTCAAGAAAGAAGATAAAGGGAGAGGAAAGGAAATGTATCAGACCAGTAGCCCACTTGAGACACTCTTGTGCGCCATAGACGGCGGTGTTTTTGACGAAGCTAGTCGCGAATCGGCCGATCACTGCCCGGCCTTCTTCATCGGACACGTAATAATTCACAGTCGGAACGGCTTTTTCCATAACGACGCTATTGACTGTGGTGACGGCGCTCCGACTGATATTGTAAGAGCTCCGGCAAGCGGCCGTCACCGGCGAGCTCAGTTTGTCGGTGGTTGAGCTGATGAAATCCCGTATACCCATACCTCTCTCTCTCTCTCTCTCTCTCTCTCTCTCCCTCTCCCTCTCCCTCTCCTTTTCGGGTTTTCTACCGGGCTTCTCTCTCTAAAGAGTAAAGTAAACAACGCACTGCAGGAGCATCGATATGGAGAAGCAAAAAGTTCTCTACTACTATCAGGGGCTGTTTGGAACCTAGGAAAGAAAAGAAAAATAAAAATGTAAAAGGGAAGAAAAATGGGAGGGAAAATTTACAATTCATAACACTTGAAATTTTTATTTTCTTCGTTTTTTCTCTTCAATCCAATTAATGGAAAGGAAAATTTTCCTTTCCTTTCCGTAGGTTCCAAACAGAGCCTCAATCTACAATAAATTCAGATTGGATCCGGTAAATTTGGCTTCGGATCCGTACAATTCATTTAGTGCATCTAAGCCGTTTAAAAATATTTTGAACGGTTCAAATTTAAAGAAATATTTTATACCCTTTAAATTTTGGGACATTTTGAATCCGAATGTATCAAATAAACCGAATTGGTCCGAAGCAAATAGAGGGGATTCGGCCCCATATATCCAATTATGCTACATACATAACATTCCAAATATAATAAGAGTATGAAGGTGGTGTTCCACTTTTGAAAAATATACGCATTTTTTTTTCAAACGAAAGTAATTTTAAACTCAAATATAATAAAAATGAAAAATATTTTTTCAATTTTTTATGCACCGTTTAAAAGATCTTAATGAGATCTATCAAACAAGATTTATATTTGTAGGAAAATTATTTGCGTAAACACATAATTTTTGAGCTTGCAATTGCCTTCTTTTTCAAAAAAAACCTTTTTCACAAAAGTGGAACACCCCCTAAACATAATCTCTGACATACACATGAAGTCCAGACTTTTTGTATCTAGAACAGTTGGCAACTGACTGCAACCGTGCTAGGACCTTCGCATAGGTCACTGCACACCTTTGCACACCTCGAGGGGCTTATACTGTACTCTACAAAAAAAATACAGAAAAATATCAATGAACTTTAAAATAATTGTTTATAAAATTTTATAAAAAATCAGCTCTAACGAATAACAATAGGTATATTTTCTGAATGCATAGGGGTAAAAACACGACTTACTTTTTGAATTGATTGCTTCCCTGCAAGCACAAACCAACCGTGAAAATTACGCACATAACGTGAAAAAGAGAAATATAAATAAAACTTGAAATAATGATAGAGCTTTTTGAAGTTTTTAGATTTTCAGACGGCATTTGTTGCTTTGTTGTGTATACTCTCAAGATTTGTTATTTATGCTCATGATTCTCTCAAGATTTTGCCAAGATTTGTCATATCGCTGATGAGTTAGTGGTACAAAAAGAATAAGATTTCGTTTTAGAATATCTTCTTAAAAAATATGTACTTATTTCATATTTTTAAACTAAAAAATAATGTAAATGAAAAATAATTTTTTCATTTTTTTTGTACAGTATAAAAGATCTCAAACTATCAAATAAGATCCATATTGATAGAAAATTTATTTGCTAAGCATACAATTTTTGACCTTGAAATTATCTTCTTAAAAAATAAATTTTTATTTCCTTTATGAAACAGGGCCAAACAAGGTTGAAGGCTCAGTTGAAGACTCGGTGATTTTACATTAATTTGTTCAAACGAATGCAAAGAGAAACTGCGGCTGGAAAGAATTGCTCTGGGTTTAAATAGCTCAATAGGAAAACATCTCAAAAAATATAAATGACGCACTGTGTGTATTACATTTACACCCCACCCGTAGCGGGTGGCTTATATTACATTCTGGCATGTTTTTAGACACGAACATCCGCTATTACACGATAGAGATGTAATATTATAAATCCATCAACTATCACTATTCGATACAATCTCACTTTGCGGCATAGAAACCTTCACTTAATAGGAGGATTCTTGATATGTAACAGGGAGTTCGTACTAATAATCCAAGTCGAATATGATACTTCCATACCGATGTTTACAGTTTTTTGCTTGATTTCTTAACCCCCTGGACCGGCCACCGGATTGTCAAACATATATTATCTTCTGCTAAATTCCTTCATCATACACATTCTAATCGTATCGTCTGCCTTCAGGTGCGCATTTGAATTCAAGCATGATGCAGCTCCAGATTCAAATTTAGCATCGGCCTGGTTATCCTTACTGACACTGGATTCTCTCTCAAGTTTGACATCGTCTTGGATATTCTGACCACCACTGCTCAATTTTCTCTCTAGTTTGTCGACCTCTGCTCGCAATCTGTTCAATTCTTCTTTATAATGCTCGGTTTTCGTCTTCGCTTCTTCATAATTCTTGGTTTTCACATCACGAAGGGATCATGAAGCAATATAGTAAACAGGAACTCCACCTGCATACACAGTTACAAACTTTGATGTAAATCCGTTCACAAGTCCACAACAAGTAACAAACACATCGATTTAGAAAATTCGCAATTAGCATTAGTCGAGACCAAAATTACAAACTTAACAGTACTTATGTAATCTCCAATCAATAAGGACATGGGTTGGAGAGGACTAAAAACAGATCTAAATTATGACAATATGTGCACGAAGTGGCTACTCTTTTTGAACAGAAACAACAACCCCTTTTAGTCTAGACCAAAAGTTATAGATTTGACATAAATACTCAATGAGAATAGCTCAGATATAGATTTGATAGTCTACATATATATAGATCTCGACAATAAGGGCTTTTTTGGGTTGGGAGATTTTCAAAAGGACTGATAATTTTGGGTTATTTGCAATCTTTTTCTCGAAACCAAACAGTAAGGCCCCCATCCATTCGGATTCACATCCATTCATCCAAACGGAGTCTTGGTAAAACCAGTGTCGCCTCCCTCATTCGGGATGCAAATTGTGGTAAACTTTCACCTGATCCCAGTCTCCCAGAACCACTCAATCGTGCTATTTGCTACACAAGTAAAGGCAATGTACATTTTACCACCTCCGTTTCCAAAAGAGAGTCAGTCGCAGAACGAAGACTTCAAACAAATACATTTTTTCCATTATTCA
>BPLS01016755.1:0-10554 GCA_019656275.1 Rhododendron kiyosumense | reverse complement strand
ACGCCTTGACTCGAGCCTTGTCATGCCCTTGTGGATGGGCTGATATAGAGCATGAACTACTTGTTCTGCGATTGGATTATTGTTCAAGTTTGGTAGTGCAGAATTGAGGCGAGTGGCAGTAAATTCCATTGCTTCATCTAGTATATCTTCTTGATGTATGCTCAGAAATGTAGCTTCATACAAACTCAATAATCCTCTCACATCACCAATCAACGATTCCTTGAATTTCCCTTCATTGTCCTTGAGTTTGTTGAATACATCTGCTTAAACCATTTAGGAACATGATCAATTGGAAAACAATATGTTAAAAATATGAAAGTTATTGAAATTTATTTGTTTCTCTTTTTGTTGCTTACTACCAAAAACTGAGGCATCATGGTAGGTTGAGTTCTAGCGATAACAACACTAAAACAGTATATATGCATTCTCTAATGCTCTCTTGTTTTCTTTCATGTCGTTCTCGATTTCATTTTCTATCTTTAGTAACAATATAATTTCCTGTTGCTGATAAAAAAAATCACTTTCCTTAACTGTATAAGAGACAAAGGAGACTTACCACAAGAAACAGCATATCCTTGTTGTCTTAGTAATCGGAATGAGAGAGCAGTAATGTAAAGATCCTCATCATTGTTGATATTTTTGTGACCACTTTGATGATAGGTTTCATATATTTGATGTAATCCTTGGTCAATCTCTATTTCGAAATGGTAGGCCACGCCTAGGCGCTGAATTGCATCAATAAGGTCTAACTGTTGTGAATATTCCTTTGCTTCCACTAGTTGCTTTCTCACCTTTTCTTTAAGCTGTTGATGATTTTGCTTCATGTTGATATCCACTTCCTGCCCAAAAAAAATAACTAAAATTAGGTATTAACATTATTACGTGGACTAGAACAGTTGAACTGTTGAATTAACGATTGCGTAATTGCATTCAGGTGCAATGAGATTGTGGGTTCAACTTTTATGAAAAAAAATAAAATACATTTGTCGATGGGTTGGAATATTTGTATTGATTCGTCTAATGAAAAAAGTACTTACTTTTATCATCTAACATGAGAATGTTTATTTTTATTACTTCCTTTTTTTTGTGTTGGAAATTAAAATTTAATTTTATTACCTCAAGAAAGTACATTCTAATTTAGGATTGTGTGAGAACCGAAATTAAAACAAAAACTACATTACTTAGAATACTTGCTTTTCCAAGCTTGGTTTTAAAATTGAACGCAATCAAAATCGTTTTCAAACCAGGCAAGCCCATCGCAAACGAATTTTAATCTAGTTGAGCTTGAATAGCTGTGTCTTTCTTATATACTCCTATTTACTCATCTGCCATGTTAGGCTTTTCTAGTTTTGTCAATTTCAATAGGGTTGTGCTTTCTTTTGTCTTTTTGTAATGTGAATTTATAATGTTGTCATTGCAAACGTGAAAGAGTACTATACAAATTAAAGGTTAATTTTGTCGATTCACATCACAAAATGACAAAAAAAGAACGTGGTTATAAAAAAAGATAGTGTAAACAATAACCCAATTTTCTTTGATTGAAAAACAAAGAAGTCCTAAATTATTGGTCCATTTTCAATACTCAAATAAACAAAACTCTGTTGTATTCCCTTTCCACCGTTCTCTCTATTTGGCCATTAAAGTAATAGACCAAATTTGAATTTAAATTTACTGTTCCTTGCAAATGGGTAGGCTCTAATTCTCTTTTGCGTCAGAATTCCAAGCGAAGTATCAAATTTCTTGTTTTGAACCTTCTTTTGGAGCGGAAGGGTAGTTTTGCGCGCTCTCTCTCAAAATCTCTAAATTGAACTCTAGCTGCTGACAACCGTTTCCCTCCTCCCTTCCCCCCTTCTAAGGCGGCGGGAGGGGAGGGTTCCTATCCTTCCGATCTCTCTTCCTCTGTTTTTTTTTCCTCATAGTCGAATCGTCTTCTCTCTCAATCCCGCGATTGAAGTTTGGGTGTCCATTGGGAACTAATTTTCAGCCAGATTCTTTTCTGGCGACGTTCGGGGACTTCGGTTTTAGTGGTTACTAGTAAAATGTTGTTCACCACCATTCTCAGCCTTTATCTTCTCAGATCTGTGACCTGACGCCGTCTACCGCGTTTGCTGGGCGACCACCTTTCAACGATGTGTTCTTATTTTGTGAAGCAGAGATGGTGGTTACGAGTCTATCAAGGTGGTCTCAGCAGTGCTTCTTCTATTTTGTTTTAATAATGTCCCCTCTTTGTGGTTTTGTCCTCCTTCGGGGAATTTGTCCACCTTTCCGGGGGGGGCGGGGGGGGGGGCGTGTGTTTTTCTCATTCTGTAGGGCGGCGCATTTATGCGCTTATACGCTCTTTTAGTTGGAGTGTCTAATCTGTGGATTCCCAGCCTTCCCCTATGGAGATTTTTTAATGAATACTACCTCTCAACTTTTCAAAAAAAAAAAGAAGAAGAAAACATTCTTTTGGAAAAGTAGACTTATTAATTTACACTATTTAGAAGGCTAGAATGATGTAGAGAGTATATAGTGTGTGATTTTCATTTAAAGGATAAATTATATACACCGGCGGTGTAAATATTTGTTTTCTTCAAACAATTACATTGCCCCACATCGTCAAAATAGTGGTTCCAATTAATAGAACATGGCGATGTGGCACAATGTAATTAATTTGGAAGAAACAAATATTTACACCGGCGGTATAAATAATTTAATCTCTTTCATTTAAATCTGATCGAAAAAGATATTTGTTTAAAGAAACATAATAATACAATTAATTTTACCATGTCAGCAGAAGAGTAGGCAAGGAAATGATCTCCCCAAACACTAGGATGAAAAACTGATTCTGGGCGACGTTGTGTGACTTGAACGGGTGTGGGTGCCTTGCTTGAGGTTAATAAAGCAGTTGGGATAGAAGAGAATTCCATTTTTCTGTGTTGGGTGGCTGTGAAATGAGAAGGAATAAGAGAAAGCGAATGAATCAGAGCTAATCCTTTCCCACCCTCTGACTAATGATGTAGAATAAAGAGCAATAATGCTTGCTATTTATAGACTAGATTCGGTTGGGAATGCAAACACAAAAGTGCTAGCTAGAAATAAATTTTATCCGGAAACCACCCGGAATGCACCATTAGAGGCATTTATGACCTCTAATACAACAACACACAACAACAACAGAACTCATGTATTCCCCAATCATTGGGAGTATGGGTGGAAGAGGATTGGAGACAGGCCTAACCTTTGCCAATATGTGTAACGCCCCCAAAATTAGGGTACGTTAAATAAGACAATTTTATTGAAATTTCAAAATAGAGTCTAACTCTTATTACAACATAACCTCCACAGGAGTACTTTTATTACAAAAAGAAGGAAAACTAAGGTTTCCTAACTACAGCTCCTCTTGCTTCTTCATCCTAGCCAGCTCCTCAGCTCCGGACGCCTCCAAGTGAACGGTCCATCTTGATCATCTACAAGGTCTGACACATTATACCAGCGTCGCCACCGATATAATATGTCAGGGTCACCAAAAAGGCAACACCATGAGCTACAACGCTCAATAGGAAATCCTTACCCACCGACCTTACGACGGTAAACAATTACAACAATACTAACAATCATACATCGTTAATCGTTTATCGTTGGTGTCCAAGATTTCCCGATTTCTCCTACGCGACTCATCGTAGACCATGTCAATCATTTTCACTTACAAAACAATCTTTTCAAAATCATTAGCATTGGCTCCGTACCGCGGATAACCAAGCCTTTCAAAATCTTTAGCATTGGCTCCGTACCGCTTATAACCAAGCCATACACATCCAACCTCGGTTCCGCCGTTCCGGGTTCCCGAGTATCCTCACAATGGTTCCGCCGCACCGGGTTCCCATTGGCACACAATTGCATTGGCTCCTCTCCACGGATAACCAAGCCATACCTCACCATGGTTCCGCTGCTCCGGGTTCCCATGGGAACGCACAATGGTTCCGCCGCTCCGGGTTCCCATTGGCACACACCCTCACAATGGTTCCGCTGCTCCAGTTTCCCATTGGAACACACACACACCTCACACAATGGGCAAGTCCGGCCACACTGCGGTTTTCAACACATTTCAACCTTTTCAAACACACCCTAGGTGTCATGTTTCTACCTTCTCGATTCTCGTGTCTCGTTACATGCAAAGACTCCGTGGTAGGACAAAAGTAAACATCATTCATCGTAATCCAACAAGATCATCCAACTCTATATTTAACATGCTCAAATCAATGCTTAAAGCATAACGCCACAAATAATACAAGCAATTCATCTTTAAGATCAAAATACAAATACTTGATATAAAAAGTAAATAAAGACAACTTACTTTGAAATGGAAGATAACGAAATCTTACATATACATAGGAATAGGGCAGGAGTATCCTACCTTGATCCGAAACTAGTCGGGACCGAATAAGCTAGGTGGAATTTCTCGCGAATCTGGACTGAACTTCGGACGGCAGTAACTCGGTCAATCTTTGGCCGAATAGAGTCGTTCTTGGGTCGAGAACGAAGCTCAAGAAATTCTCTACAACTTTCGTGAAGAAAGTTAATCCTAGAAACGACTTTTGGTTGGAGAAAAATGGGGATGAAAGAAGTGACAGTAAGCTGTCAGGAAATGGAAATCCAGAAATTTTACTGAACTTCGGATGCTGATATCTTGGTCATTTCTTAACCGATTGGGGTGATTCTTGGGTCTAACTTCAAGGTTTCGAAGTTCTCTACAACTTTCTAGAAGGAAGTTGATCCTAAAAACTACTCTAGACAAGAGAAAACTGGGGATTTCCGACGGGACAGTAGGCTGCCCAGAAATGGTTTTTAGAGAGAAGGAAGAGCAAATGCTTGAGGTGTGAGTTCAAAGCATGAGAATGGCCTTCTATTTATAGGCAAGAGCTTGGCCCTCTCCTCTCTCTCTCTCTAAGTCTCACCTTGACACTTGGCAAGAGATCATGGAAGATCAAAGGTAATCCTAGGCTTGCATGACTATTTTTGTACCAAGATTTGATCTTGGATCAATTGAATGGTGGAGATGAGATTGGTACAAGATCCAAGGGTCTAGAAATTGCAAGGTGTACAAAAGAGTACAATGGAGGTTAATGGAGGTGGTTTCTTAGCAAGGAAGAAAGATACACCAAGGATGAAGAAAGATCAAGAAGATCAACCAAGGTACAACCAAATCCCTTATTTCCTCCTTCCTCTCTCTTTCTCCCTCTCTCCCTCTCTCCTCTCTCTCTCTCGGTTCTCTCTCTCTCTCTCTCTCTAGTACACACACACACACACACACACACACATATATATATATATGCATACAAGAGATATATGTACTTTTGAGATCAAAAGATTTAAGGGCTAAGATTTGCCCAATAAACAAATGAATTGGCACATGGTACTTAAGGCAATTAACTAATCAATCATGTACTAATGTATCTAGGTAGATCAAAAACCCCAATAAAGAATAATAAAATGGTACCTAAGAATCTTAGGTGATAAAATCCTCCATAAAAATATTGTATATCATCCCATTGGATTTTTGAAAAAGATTAGTTTATTAAAATCCTTGTACTTGGTGAAAGACTAACCCTTTTATCCATTGGGTAATAAATCCCCTAACTTCTATTGTCCAATGGACAATAGTGATTTGACAACTTTTATTTTAAAATAGTATGTACCATGTCACATGGGGATTTAAGAAAAAGGGTAATTTAATAATCCCATGTACTATGTTGAAGAGTAGACTTATTACCCAAAGGATAATAACCCTCCTAGCTCATATTGTCCAATGGATAATAGTTACTAGGGAACTTTTAATATTAAAATAATCAAAAAGGTACTTTAAAGTAATCAAAAAGTTACTTTTTTGAAAAGACTAGTACTTTAACCAAGTAGACATTTAATATAAACAAATAGGGTTCTATTATCCAATGGATAATAGTTTCCCTAACTTTTATTGTCCAATGGACAAAGAATAAAACTAATTTAATTAAAAGAAAAAGAATATTCAATTCTTGTTCTAGGGTTCAAAAGGGTCAAAAGGTTCAATGAGGGGCAAAACGGTCATTTTGCGGTTAGGGAAAAGCAATTCGGTGGCTTGCTAGCTCGGTTTCTCCAATAAGTCGGTTAGAAACTAACTAAGCTTGCCAAATGGGCTACAGTGCAAGAAATCAAATTTGAAGGGCAAAAACGTAATTATGACAAACCTTGGAAATTAAGGAAATTAAAATAAAATTCAAATATTTAACGAAATTTTTAACGACCAAAAATCAGGATTGTTACAATATGTATAAAGTGGCTGCTCTCGAAATACCACTTAAACAATGACCCCCTATACCTAAAATTTCACTCCTTGTCAATTTCCTAAAAGACAGATACAAATTGAAAGGGCCAACAACACGGTAAGTGCTCAATATGACCTCTAATAGTCCGGGTAAATAACAAGAAAGTATTACTCCTATAAACAACCTTTGAGAAAGAAGAATTAAAAATGTACACATTCTTTGAGATGCCGTCATGCCATTCTCCATTTAATTCAAGTAGTAATTTTGACTTCTTTAACGGTACTACATTGTTCGAAGTAATTAAATTTTTACAAAAATAAAGAAGAGAAACTTTTGTTTGATATAGAATCTTATTTGGAGTAACTGGGTGGCCCTATGAATATTTATGAAATGACAGTAAACTAGTAACTATTAGTTTGACGTTCTTTTACAATTCTGGCAATTTTATTTTGATGAGATTTATTTTAGCTATGGTACTGTTTGATTGTGGCTTTTCATTGTTAATGGAGTTAATATTGTGATCAGCACCAAGAATTTTTATTTGTTAAATGCTTTATTAATTAATTTATTATTCTGCTGGACACCTCGTATGCCAAATTATGTTTAATGGTAAATTATTTTCATCCCTGCTTTCAATTTTATTTAATATACATACATACTTGTTATTCACTGAGCTCGTCAGCTGACGAATTTTTATTCAACTTTTTTTTTTCATGCAAGTTGGAGAGTTAGGTAAGGACTCTAGCGGCGTCTTGGGGATTTCTTTTATTGACGTTCTTAGGATGTCTCATCTTAGTTATTTTTAATAATCGCTTCCGAATTCGAAATATTTGTAAGTTATTAAGTTCTTTTATTAATGTTGGATCATTGGATATTATTTGATTCATGGGATGTTGTGCCCCATACTTTTGTGGAATTTAATTGGTTGGAGTTGTTCTTAATAAAAAAAAAAATGGTAGGCTGCTTAGTAGTTCACTGCTGTGGTTTGGAATTAATTTAATTTCTTTTTAGGCTGCATGTTTTTTGAGTTTGGATCTTGTAGTTTATGGCCGGTTACTACCATTTTGGGGTGTGACAGTTTCTCCATTTAATCTTTGCAATCTCATTTTTAAAAATTAATAGTAATTTTTTTTGTTTTGCCAGTTATAAATTTTACGGGGCTTTAAGCGAACTTCTATACTGGAACCCGTTTAAGTACGGGCCGCCATCGGCTAATCCTACATAATTAGACACTTCTTTGAGTAGTTTTACTCCGTGGAGTAGTCTTTTTGATATCAGAAATTAATTAGCCACTTCTTTGAGCAGCCATTTCTTCCACTTCTTTAAGCAGTTTGACTTTGTAGAGTCCTGTTTTTCGTTTTTAGGAAACTGTCAGTGTCATACATAAATTAGCCGCTTCGCAGGGGCGAGTTTATATACTTTCATAGGAATATTTTTTTTTACATATAATAGTAGTGTTTATTTTTCTTCTTGCAGAGGCGACCGCCTCTACTGGCCCCTCCCTGACTCCATCCCTGTTTCCACCTGCCCTTGGATGTTCTTCTCTTAAATGGGTATTTCCTTCATTTCTTTGTTTTTACACTATAATTGGCTTATTAATTGATAATCCTACTTTGTTCTAAATGATTGAAAATGAGGCTATTGAATACTCTAAGATGATGGGGGTTTCCAGAGAATACTCCTAAATCTATATACTTTGGTGGCTCTAGGTTAATCGTTTTCAATGAAGATTATTTCTTGGAATATAAGAGGATTGGGTAGTAATCTCAAAAAAGAGATTCCTATCCAAGCTTGTTAAGCAAAGGGAGCCTGATGTTTTATTTATTCAAGAATCAAAATTAGAGAATGTGGAGCAAGCTGTAATTCAGAGAATCTGGGGGTCTCTTAACTCTCTGGAACTCTGAAATTTTCAAGCCTCATGCAATAACTTATCACAAGCACTTGATTCTAGTTGAAGGTACTCAAGGAAATGGCTTCCAATGTGTTTTCCTGAATATTTATGCTCCAAATGATCCCATCAGTAGAAGGAATCTGTGGATGGAACTTGCCCTCCTAAAAAGTACATCACAGTTACCATGGTATGTAGGTGGGGATTTCAACTCAATAAAATCTATCTCTGAAAGGGTTGGGTGCACAAGGATGGATAGAGACATGAGGGATTTCATTGACTTCATCAATATCATGGAACTCCAAGATCTCCCCTTACTTGGCAGGAAATTCACTCGGTCTAATTTCCAGGATGTGGAAATTCAAAGCAGAATTGACAGATTTCTTCTTTCTCAAGAATTTTTGGACAAATTTAATCTCACCCAATGGGGGCTTCATAGGCCTATCTCGGATCACTCCCCCATTATGCTTGCTGAAGACTCCAGGAATTGGGGTCCCAAGCCCTTCAGGATCCAAGATGCCTGGCTCTCAAATCCCTCTTGCAAGTATGTCCTTGGCTAAAGAAGTCTGGAACTGTTCAATCGTTCATGGCTGGTCTGGTTTCAAGCTCATGCAAAAACTGAAGGCAGTCAAGGAAAAATTAAAAGTGTGGAACAAGGAAGTTTTTGAAGATATCAATGTCAAGCTACAAGTGTTAGAAGAGAAGCTTCATCAGATGGATATTCTCAGTGAAGAAAGGGTTCTTACTTCTGAGGAAAAGCTTTCTAAATGATCTCTTAAGAGTGAATTTTGGAAATGCAATAGATTGACTGAAACAATGTGGAGGCAAAAATCAAGAATTAACTAGTTGAAGCTTGGGGACAGAAACACAAATTTTTTTTCAAATCATGGCCAATAACAGATTCAAAAGAAACCTCATTGGCTCTATCAAAGTGGAAAGCGTTGTAATTGAAGATCCAATACAGATTAAAGCAGCTGCTGTCAATCATTTTTCCAAAATATTCACTCAAGGAATTCAAGCTGAATCTTTTATTGAAGGCTCATTTCCCAGAATACTTTCTCCTACATCAGCTAGCCTTCTGGAATGAGAATTTGCCCCCGAGGAAATTCTTGCTGCAATCAAAGACTGTCATAGCTCAAAGGCTCCAGGGCCTGATGGTTTTTACTTCAGTTTCATAAAAAAAGATTGGAGTTTTATGTAGGATGATCTGGTTCAATTTTTTAAGGAATTCTAAAGTTATCAACTCTTCCTTCATTCCTAGTCCTCAGCACATGTGTACACGCTCATCATCATATAACTCAAGACCAGTCCGGGGTATTCGTCACGAGATTCTAGTACCTGGAAACGGGTTGAGAAGGTACCGTGCAGACAAAGAGATCCTAAGGAGGGCATTGGCGCCGCCGGTAATTCGTAGGCAGAGTAGGCGGTGGTGGAATTTCTAGTCGATCCGGCTTTGTAACATGTCAAAGACTTAGATTGGTTTCTCAATTCCTTTCATTATTCGAGGCCCACAAAAATTCAACTAGACATAAACAGAAAGCGTAATTCGGGGTTTGTAAATTTGCGAAGACGTTCACAGGACTTGAACCTTTTTTATTTTTAGCTGTGTGGATTGACTGATGAACATCACTTTAGTAATAAAGAAAGAAGAATAATGAAGTTAATTAGCTACATTGGATGTCCATATATAAATCATAGAACACTTCATCAGATGCACGTGCAAATTCCAAAGCGACGTAAAAGCTTGGTGGCCAGAACTCAGTAGTGCAATTGGCATATGCTCGTCCATACTTGGAACATAGCCTTCGTGACACCATTTGGCTTCAGTCAAGTATACTCCAACCAAATCTTTCAATTGGAATTTTGATGACAATGAGCTGGTATTGGGCGAAATTTCATGAATTGGGTACTGCAATGCATGTGATGTTCCTTCCACACTTGATGATAGCTAGGATTAGGAGAAAAAGGGCCTATTTGTTTGCGTGGAATCTCATGATCTAATGGGAGTAGTTTGCTGCATTTGTTGTTAATGGTCCTAAACTGAAGGATAAACTGAAATCTGCAGAAATCTTGCTCAAGTCTCCTTTCGAGTTTGATTTTGGAGCTGCTTAGAGGTGTTTCTAATGGAGCTGAGCTGAAGGATGATCCGAACGCTGAACTCTTGCTGAAGTTTCCTTGTGTTCGAGTTTATGATCTAATGAGATAGCTCCTGAGAAATCTAGTTTGACTGATTGAGACTCATTCAATCTTCATTGAATGTAATTTTCTTCTCTTTTCTGCATGCCTTCACAAGTTCACAGTACCTCTTTATCTGTGGTTTGTATTTGGTCTTTCTTGGATATACCCTTCGTCGAGTTCTTAACAAATTTTGTTGCCTATAAA
>BPLS01016754.1:0-10417 GCA_019656275.1 Rhododendron kiyosumense | reverse complement strand
CTGAGATATGTCAAGGGTTGCATACACCAAGGACTACATTTTGTTCCGAGTTCCCTCACCTTAATAGGATTCAGTGATGCTGACTGGGCTGGATCATGTAGAGAGGAGGTCTACCACTGGTTTTTGTCTATTTTTGGGTTCTTACTTGATCTCATGGTGTGCAAAGAAGCAACACACTATTGCCACAAAAGCTGAGTATAGAGCCTTAGCTCAGACTGCAGCTGATGTGTCTTGGGTTCAGCAGTTACTTCTTGATGTTCATGTCTCCCCCACTTTGCCTCATCTCATCTGGTGTGACAATCAGTCAGCCATTGCCTTGGCTTCTAATCCTGTTTTTCATGCTCGGACGAAACATGTCGAGGTGGACTATCACTTTATTCGAGAAAAAAGTTCTCAGCAAATAGATTTTGGTTTAACATATTGGTACCTTGACCCAAATTGCAGATATTTTTACAAAATCTCTATCTGTGGACAGGTTTCTTTCTTTGAAGGCCAAACTCATGGTCATGGATACTCCCATGAGTTTGAAGAGGGGTGTAAAGAGAACTCATTAGTTAGTTGTGGACAAAACTGTAATTACGTTAGTTGTGTGGTTAGTTTGTTAAACTATAGTTAGAAGCATTTAATTGGGGTTTGGTTTGAAACTAGTATATCAATCAACAGTTGAGTTCTTATTGACACTCGATAAAAAAGAAACGAAAATGAAGATTTCTTTCTCTCTCATTCCCTCTCTATCTCTTGTTCTTGAGTAGTTCTTGAAACTTCTTTAATATGGTTTCTCCCCCCCTCCCCCCCGGAAAATAAAACACTAGTTGGAGCCAATAGTTTCCCTCTTTCCCTTCCTCCCCCTAGGGTTTCTACCCTAATCGGGATGGCGGGAGGGGGGTTTTCCAACCCCCCTGTATTATTCGGTTTATTTTTCTATTTGGATGAAACCCCCGATCTATTTTGTGTTGGAACTCGGTGTAGGCATCAACTGGTGTTTGCAGTGATGGTGTGGGATGTTGCGGTGATGGTGACGATTGGCGAGGGCGCCGGCGTTCTTCTTCCTCGGCGATATATTGACCACCAGATCGTCTTCTTCATTCTCTCTAGAGGTGGCGTGGTCTTTTGGGGCTTGTTCATTTTGGGGATTTTGGATTTGAATTTGTAATGATTAGGGTAGGGAGATAAAGGTAATGATTGGGGTAATGATTGAAGAGAGATAGAGATAGAGATAAAAATAAAAATAAAAGTAATGATTGGAAATAGGGGTAATGCGTGGATTTTGGAGTAAGGTAATAATTTGGAGTCCAAAATCCGAATCCTCAACCGATCAAGGTCTTGGTGTCCGATCGTGTGTTGATTGTTGAGGTATGATTTTGTTGGGGTTTGTTTTGGTTTAGTTTGTTTTGTCCCTATGTTTCTCCCTTACGAGAGTCTTCCTCACCCACTGTTTGGGGGTATCGTCATTTTTTGGTGTTGGTGTGTGAGTTGAGTTATGTGAGTTGTAGTAGTTAGTATGTGGTGTTGCACTGATACTCTTCGTATGTGTGTGTATGGGGTTTGGAGGTGTAGGCCTTTGGATTACCTGCCTGTTCGGTTATTTTTTCCATCGGGAAGAATATATCCTATATTGTAAGCTCTTCGTTATGAATAAAAATTCTAAACTTTTGGCCAAAAAAAAAAGAACCATGTAGACTAGAGTTCAGCAAATGAAATAAAATTAGACTGCGAAAGCAAACGAAAACAAGGATGGTTCAATTGAGGTTTGGTGCAATTTTTTTTTACTACCAATTAGCATAATAGAACAACAGAGGAGGAAAAGCAAATCGCCCGCAGTTGGGAACTTTTCAAGGTGTCGTGTACAAATGAAACGTCTTTATTAGCATAAACAATGGAATAAGGAACTGCGTCTAGAAGGAAAGTGACGGGTTGCAACTGGTGTATGAATCCTTGTTTGCAGTGGGAAAGTCAGGATTTGGTTAAGATGTGACACTTTTCAATGTAAGAGCATTAATAATTGTTGCATATTTTTCATAAAATTACAAAGGTAAAGTATACTATAAAATTGAGATTTGTCTTGAGCTTTATTTTTTTGTTAAAAAGAAAAAAAGCTTTTGGTTTCAAGTATCTCGTAGTCTTTAAATGAAAGTCTTGTAGTTGTAAAGTAGTTCAGAGTACCACGTGGCATGAAGTACTTCCGAATTGTTGAATAATTACTCCTAGTGGATGTATGTCAAACAAGATATCTTTAATACTGTATCAATTAATCTAGATGCATTGCTTTCAAAATATAAAAAATATAATCTGTGCATGTCTTTGGTTACTTAAATTCATGTCTTAATTACTATTGAATATTGTATTTGATGGGAATCATTGTCATTAACAATCCTAGCTCTGCCCCTTAGTGATATGAGATCTTAGGGTGTTTTTGAGTTGGCGCAATGTACACTGCATCTTCTTCTTTATTTTACTTTTGAGGGGTTATGTTGGTTGCTACTATTACCGGCCATAGTTTGGTAACTTGCCGACTACAATGTTATAAATTAGGGCAAAGTACGAAAAACCTCCCTAAGGTTTGGACGTTTGGCAGATAACCTCCCTGACGTTAATTAATGAGCACATCACCCCCCTATGGTTTTGGAGTAAACTGCAACCGTAACTCTGTTAACGGCAAAGAGCGAAAAGACCTCGTTACCCTTGTGAAAAATAAAGCAATTTCACTTCTTTGCATGCCCAAATCAAATCAAGGGTGGCAATCCTAACCCATATTTTTTAATGAGAGACGGAACTGTATATGGGCATATGGGGGCCATGGCCCCCGCATTGTTTTGGAGTTTTTTTTTTTTCAATATTAATATTAGTTTTTTTTTTGGTTAACAACACCTAAATATTGTATTTTGTGTTGAATGTTATTTAGACATTTAAATACTTTAAAAATGTGTTTGTTTTGGGTCCCAAAACTCAATTTCTTTCTTTGCACACGGTCTGTCATAAGTTTTTTTTTTCAATTATTAATCTCATTTCTCTTTCGATCTTTCTCCACTCATTACTCAAAAAACCTCCTTCAAAACCTAAACCAAACAAACTATTAGATTTTTGAACCTTAAAATTTCAAAATTTTCTTGTTCATAGTTCGACCCCAGCGTTTATGAAATCCTGGTTCCATCCCTGTTTTTAATCCGCCCAAATCCGTCCACTTTTAACTCAATTCAACCCGCCCATATTATATAATGGGTTGAGATTAATTGAACCCATATCAACCCATATTTACATGAATTTAAATGGATTTGGAATGAGCATAATATGGGTTAGGATTAAAAAACTCATCTTTGCACAAAAGTCTCTCGCCTCCTGTACGCATCGCATCATGTATTAAATGAAACAAAAGCAAAAAGAAGCTCGGTTCTTTGCTAGAAAATAGGTTCAGTGTCTCTCCCCATTTCTAAGACCTACTGACCAACCCCTCGAGCTATAAGAACGTACAAATAAAAAAAGAAAATGCATTACTTGCTTCATTTTTTTAAGCAATCCCTTGGCTCCTCTCCCTTTTTTGGATTTTTTTACGTTTCGTCCTTATTGAACTTTTTTCGCGTTTGTTGTTTTATAACAAGTATTTTACGATTTTTGATTCACTCCAATCAGAAAAGTAAAAAATTATATAACTTTTATCCAAATATTTTTGAAAACAACCAACTTAAAGCCCCAAAAGCCGGTTATTGGGATTTATCTTGAATATTATAAAAAAATATTAGAGAAAAAGTAAAAAAAAAATTACTTTTTCGATTCTCTCGTCGAAACGAATTAATAGGGATGAAAAGTTTGTCACAAAACAAACAAATACAAAAAAATTTAAACGAGACAAAAAAAAAAGTCACTTGACTTTTTAATCCAAATCTAAACGGTAGCTTCAGCGAACGCAATGAAGACCGAAACTGTACAATCGCTGCAATCATTGTCTTCCAGGAAATTCTTTGATACTGCCTCTGAATCCTCGTCAAAATTACGTTATTGTTTGGAAATGAAAAAAAAAAGGGTAAAAACCTGATTTTTAAATTTTTTTTAGCCACTACTTACTTCATTTTTATTCAAAAAAAAATTGAGTTTTAATCATAAAATTTTACATTTTTGAATCTCCTTATTGAGACAAATCAGAACGGCAGCGAGGGGGCAAAGGAAAAAAAAATAATTGGGGGTTGGGGGGGGGGGGGGAAGAAATTATAAAAATTATAAATGAATTTACATAGAAGAAGTAAAATATTTTACCTTAGAAGTTGGCAAGAAAGTTGGAAACCTGGTATGAAATATGAGGAGTAAACTAGGGTTGGTCTTTTATAGAGATGGGGCAAAGGGCATTAAGGGAAGAACAAATATCATTTTTGGAGGGAAACACGTTTTTTAGGTCAATACTCGCAATCCAGGCGCGTGCAACACACATACCGTCAAATGGGATGGAAAACCTAACGGTTGCAATTTACTCCAAAACCATAGGGGGGTTATGTGCTCATTAGTTAACGTCAGGGAGGTTATCTGCCAAACGTCCAAACCTCAGGGAGGTTTTCCGTACTTTGCCCTATAAATTAAGCTAACAACTTCTTTAACAAATACTGTATTGTACTACTAGTCTGCAGAAATTGAGCTGTTATACACAGAGTGACCCACCACCCAAAAAAGACCTACTCCAGCTAGTTCAGAATCTTCAGATATATAGAGGTTTTTTTCCCCTCAAATTGACCAGTTCATTTGTTAATTAATAGGATCTTGTTGATCAACTTTTGATTCGGAGACGGTATCCCCTTTTTTTTTGGGTCAAGCGGAAAATCAACGGTATCCCCTTTTGAAATATGCATACTCTACTGTATAGTCTGTATTATTAAGACACGACATATATAAGTACTTTTTAGAAAAGACTTACAAATGTCTTGAGTGTTATTTATTCCTACACTGAACTCCACTCTCAAAAAATGTGCTTTTGAACTATAGGAAAAATTTTGATCAGAAAAATTACAAGGAAAAATAGACAGGGGATGTATCAAATATAATTAACGAATGCCACATATGTCGTATTATGATTTTTTAGACTGCTCATATTAAACGTGCATTTTCTTGTGTTAGAAAATATTTATATTATATTAAACGTGTTAAGATATTCATCTATTTTTTTTTTTTTTTAACTTCTTGTAAAAGCAAACATGCATTTATGTTGGAAAAAAACAAAATTACCCCTTCTCCATGATCAAAATTAAAGGTGTTTTCAAAGTACTCCAGTAATCAATGAAAAAGTTGGATAAGATTGTATTGCATTGCCTTTATTGGTTTCTTTTTTTTACATGTTAGAAAAATGTAGACTATTTTAATTCCATTTTAAGATACCTCTATAGGAGGAATTAAACCCAAAACCACTGTACCTAAGTGAAATATATAGCCGTTCGTTCAACTGCACCAATAAACCCCAGTACTATATTTTTCTTACACATCGTGTGTTTGTGAGATAAAATTATATTAAACGGTGGCAAGAAAAATTTCGATATATATAGTAGTATTTTTCAGGTTACTTACTCCTAGTTTTGTTAACTAGACCAATAGTCAATTGAGCCAAAAACAAAATATCGTCCGTCAATATGAGATCTACGAGAGAATAAAAAAATGGGTAGTCCAGCGGTGAGAGAGTAAACATAGAAACCATAATAAATAGCTCGAAGTCAAAGCATTTGAGGACAGGAAACATATAGAGCGTTGGGGGATTGTTTGGTTGGAGAAACAATTACCGGAAGCTCCGAGTGTTATTTTGGTTGGTTGGTGAGTTTGCATCGTATATAATTGATCAAAATTTGATTTTTAGAGTCATGTCGCATAAAAATTAATTTCTTGTGTAGCCCCAAGTTTCGACGTAGATGACCCACTTTTAACCAAATCGCAAAGGAGATTAGTCGATGTATGAAAACCAACGAAACACCCCAACCGTCAAATAAAAAAAGTATTATTGGAGCGTTCTTTAAAGGGAAGGGACCATATTCGTCCCTTCTCGATCCGTTTAAGTCAAACTTGATCACTTGAATGCTCCACATGAAGAGGTCCATATTCTCTACTCATAAATATCATTTCAAAAGTCGCATTTGATCCAAGCAAAAAGTCACTCTGTTTATTACTTATTAAAAATACTCCTATCCAACGAGAAAATAAATTCAAAGTCATTCAATTGGCGACTACACGGACAGCTAGCGTGATAGTTTGACTTTGGCGCGGAGGTTTGGTTATGCACATGTATGAGTTTTTGTGTTTATATGTTAACTGCTATTTCAGCGTGTGTGTATATATATATATCACACAGAGTCAGTCTCAAATGAGAGAGTCCGCATTTTAGTTAAAATGTGAACCTTCTCATTTCTTTTATTTTCCGATCGAATTTCGATGATCCGAGCCGCTCAATGTGTTCAAAACATGGTTTTAAGGGAAACATCTAGAAATCGGCAAAAAAAATGATCAGGAAGGGCTTCATCCGAGCAGTTGTTGTTTGAACCGTTTGATAAAAAATAAATAAAAACTGCTTGGATGAAGCTCTTTCCGATCATTTTTTTTGTTGATTTCTTGCGAGTACCCTTAAAATCACGTTCTGAACACATTGAGCGGCTCGGATCATCGAAATTCGATCGGAAAAAGGAGGTCCGCATTTTATTAAAATGAGATGGTCCTCATAAGAGCCGGATTGTGTATATATATATATATATATAGTTCGGTTTCTATCCACACCTCTTACGGTCCGCACCGTTCCCTTTTTCGATCAAATTTTGATGATCCGATCGATCAAATTTCGATGATCCGAGCCACTCAATGTGATCAAAACATGATTTTAAAGATATTCCCAAGAAATCGGCAAAAAAAATGATTGGTTCTGAATACATTGGGTGGCTCGGATCATCGAAATTCGATAGAAAAAAAGGAGGTGCGGACCAAAATCAAGTCAAGGATTGGAATAGCCAAACTCTTCTTCTCCTACCTAATGTAGAGGTGTTTGAGCTCGGTCTGTTTACTAAACAAGTCTATAAAAAAGAGTTCAATTTTTATCAACGAATCGAGTTACAACTAACTCAAAACTTGACTTGTTTAGCAAATAACTTGAGTGTCAAGCTGCTCGTAAACAACTCATCTCTTTGCAGCCTTAGTGTCGGATGTTGTAGTGCGAAATTTTCAAATCCTTTTTGCAATTTTGTAATATAAATTTGATTAGGTTAGAAAGCTCCATAAAGTTGCTATCTTTCGCCCTATATCGATCCATAATTGATTTTCTACCATTTAATATCACCGTATCATCAATATACTACATAGGCTCTTGTATCTTAGATTAATAACCATGTGCCATCCGAGAAATTTTTCGGTGCCGGGTGGGAACGGGTCACGTAGTGCCGAGTACGCATCTCAGTCGTCTAAACATGTTTTAGACGGCCCAAATCTGTTTGGGCTTGAAGGGATATTTCGGTAATTTTATACTAAAAAATTACTTAAACAAATTTGAGCTGTTCAAAACATATATTGACGGCCGAGATCGTGTTCGGCACCCTGTGACATGTGCCCACCCGGCACTGAAAAACGTCTCTGTACCATCCAATATACTAAACGTATTCAGTTAAATTTAAATATTCTTTCTTGTGGTCTATCCTGTTCTAAAGTAGTACTCCCTCCGTCCCAAATTGATTGTCCCGTCCGCAAAACGGAGCATTAAAAATAATGTAATTTTTTCAAGAAAAAATTCAAATTTTTTTCACAAATTAAAAATTCGCATTGATATCTAGTAAGTTGTTAAAAAACTTTTGATTTTTTCTTGCAAAAATTGTATTATTTTTAACACTCCGTTTTGCGGACCGGACAATCAATTTGGGACGGAGGGAGTAGTAAAGAAACTGAAGAAAGTATGTGTGTGCGGACGTATCTACTTATTTATATATACATATCACACACTGCCCCATGAATGGGCCTTGATAAATGGGATTCTGTCTATGTATTTCCATGGCTCCTCTTTACTAGTAGAGTTCAACATGGACACGAAAAAACCCATCACTTTCTTGACCCGTTTTCTCGTCTCTCTGTGCATCCTGTCATCTCTCACAAGGCTTCGGGTCGGATCCACCCCAGCCGCCGCCACAACCCAACAGCTTCTCAGGGGATTCGCAGCCACCCCAAACCCATCAATCTCCACTTTCCAATCTCTACTCGTAGATTCAACCGGAAACTACTCACTGGGTTTCCTCCGGGTCAACAAGGTCCAACTCGCTCTGGCCGTCATCCACGTTCCATCCTCCGAACCCTTATGGGACGCCAACCCGACCAGCTCCGCGAGATGGTCCGACAAAACCCGGGTCTTCTTCCATGGCAGTCTCGTTCTTTCCGACTCGCAAGCGGGGGTGTTTTGGTCAACTGGAACCGAGGGCGACAGGGTTTCCCTATCCAACACTTCCAATCTTGTTATTTCTCTTGATGGGTCCAATTCGATTCTCTGGCAAAGTTTTGATTTTCCCTCCGATACCCTTATGGAGAACCAAAATTTCACCAGTACCATGTCCTTGGTTTCCTCAAACGGGCTTTACTCAATGCGGTTAGGATCGGATTTCATGGCCCTATACGCCCGGTTCAACCGGAGCTCCGACCCGGATCAGATTTACTGGAAGCACAGGGCTTTACAGGCCAAAGCAGAAGTCATTGAGGGCGGAGGACCCGTTAACCTCGTCCTCAGCTCCGATGGGTACTTGGGTATGTACCAAAACAGCTCAGTTCCCGTCGACGTGCAGTCTTTCAATAGCTTCCAGCAGAGAGGGTCCGGGATCCGACGGGTCCGGATAGAACCCGACGGGAACCTCAAAGGGTATTACTGGACCGGGTCGAAATGGGTCTTGGATTACCAGGCAATATCCGACCCGTGTGAGCTGCCATCTGCTTGTGGGTCTTACGGGTTGTGTCAGCCGGGTAAGGGTTGCTCTTGTCTAGACAACCGGACTAGTTACAACTCCGGCGGGTGTGTCTCGGCGGAGATTAACTCCGGCGACTTTTGCGGGGACGGCAATAATAATTATTGGGTTTTGAGAAGACAAGGAGTGGAGTTACCGTACAAGGAGCTAATGGGGTATGAGAAGATGGAGTCGCTGGCCCAGTGTGAGAGTGCATGCGAAGAGAACTGCACGTGTTGGGGTGCGGTGTACAGTAACTCCTCTGGGTTGTGCTACATGCTAGATTATCCGGTACAGACCTTGTTGGAAGTTAGTGATGTGACCAAAGTGGGGTATTTTAAGGTGAGGGAAGGTGCAGGGAAGAAGGGTGGTATGGAGGTGGGGTATGGGGTGGGGATTGGGTTGGTGTGCGTGGGGGTAGTTTTGGTATTTGTAGGGGTTGTTGGTTTTGGATTGTATAGGGTGAGGAGTAGGAAGAGAGGGGTGGCTGGGTACGTGGAGGAAGATGGTGGGGTGGGTGTGGGACCGTATAAGGATTTGGGGGCCGCCAGTTTTAGGTCAATTGAGCTTTGTGAGAGGTGACGCATGGGATGACGTGTTTTGAGGGTTCAAGTGGGTGAGAGCTTTTGTCCAAAAAGCGTGGTGGATGTGGGGTCCGGGCATTTCTAAATGGAGGAGTATTATACAATCAGCGAGAGCAGCTCCTCATTCTATCCCATTGGCCGCATGGATTTCCATTTCAGAAAATTTATGCACACAACTTTAAAGTAAATGTGTCCGGAACTGTTCGACGCAAATGTATCGGACAATTTCGGATACAATTCCGTCCGAAATTGTGTGCATGTCATTGCTCTTTCCATTTTGTGTTTAGTACAATCTTGTGCCCCAAAGATAGGGGTACACCTGCAAAATGTTGCAAAATTCTTGTACTTCGGAATTTAAATGACAATTTATTGATCAATAACCTCTCTTAATTACCTCTTCACTTTCCTTATGCTTTCTTTCCAATTTTTTCTCTACCTTTTTTTGTGATAAAAATTACTTTTCTGCCATGGTCAAAGTTTCACAAAAATTGAGGGTTGATTGCAGCAAATGATAAAAGTAATGGTGACTGGTGATATTAAAGAGATGTAGGTGACAATGACAAAAAGATAAAAATAAGAAGAAAAAAAAGAGAAATTAGTGACAGAGAAAAAAAAGGAAATTAATTTTGACACTCCATTTTTCGTCATTGATACTTCACTAATTTGTTTTTTTTTTTATTTGAAATTATAATAATACCCTTCTACATATGAGAAAGTGGATAAACACTATCAAAATAAAGGATAATTTGATAATTTCACGTATGATAAAGACAAAAAGTGAAGTGCCAATGGTTAAATGTGGACTACCAAAATCACTTTTCAAAAACAATGAAGGAAATAAACAGGTAAAGAGAGGTCAAGGGCAAATATAGAATGAGTGGGAAAATAAAGATTGACGTTGATGAGTCATGA
>BPLS01016753.1:0-13475 GCA_019656275.1 Rhododendron kiyosumense | reverse complement strand
GCAGATGAAAAAAATATGAGAGGGAACACCTCTATTTATAAGGATTTGGGTAGAGACTCCAATCCTAACATTCCTTATTGATCTCTTTAATTATTTCCTTTGTTGAAAAAGAAATAATAATAATTTGATAATTACCTTTCCTTTCTTTTTATTTTAGAAAAGGTAATTATATATAAAGAGATAAATTATTATTCACCAATTAACCTAATTTGGTTAGCCGGACTTGATAAAATAATAACTGTGGCATTTTGACACGTGGCTCCATTTGATTGGTCCATTTACATGTCTCGGACTTTTGAGCACAGACACTTGGCATCACTTGATTGGTCTGTCCATGAAACTTTGACTTTGACTTAAAGGCACTTGGCGACATTTGATTGGCAAATTTATATGCCCTAGCAACACTTGGCGATTTGTGATAGGTTAGAAACTTTACATGCCTACAGTATACACATTACCGGACTGGATTCATGAGAGACAGTCAAGCAAGCTCTTGACGAGGTAGAACGCCTTTGTCGTTCCGACGTCACTACCCTAAGGTAACCCAAATTTGACTTTCTGCTGCGTCAACTTTTAACAGTGGTATCAGAGCGATATTAAATTGTTCTCCTGTTAAAGTATGTATATGTCTCTGTCGTAAGTGTTTTTCAAATTTTGATATTCCTTGTTCGTATGAATCTATGAACAGCAATGGTGGTAATAGTATCATGAATCATCTCTTTATTGCTTCATAATTATGCATATGATAGTTTTAGAAAGAGATGATCTTTTCTGGATAATCTAAAAATAAGTTGCGATATCGGGGTCTCCAGATTTTGAGGTCTAAGTTTGCGAACCCGATTTTTTCTCTACTGTAAATTTCTCTCATATGTTTTAGATTTGTGCTACAAGATTTATATAATCGCAATCCTTGTTTCAACACAAATCTGCGTTATTTTTTGGGGGTTTGTGTAAAGAGAGACCCATAAAACCTTCTTTGGCCTTGTTTCGGCTTATTTGATTTAAGTTTTGGGAAGAAGTGTGAGTTGACTCGCGAGTTTGATGCTGAGTCAACTCACGGGACTAAGCTATATTCACAAGTGTTTTTGAGGTATTAATTAATATGTTAATGGGTCTTGTGTCTGTTCGGCTTTATTATTCACTAGCACCGTTATAATTTTGCCATCTATGAATTTGCATTGCCCCGGGACATGGGATCATATTAACATTTTTTTTAATAACAGATCATGCTATATTGTTTTTTGAATGTTATCTGAGGTCAATTAACATTACGTAATTCCATATTTTGCTTAGCATACTCTTTTCTGACTCGCATGAAATGCTTGGTTACGGAATAAAAAGGGAAAAAAAGAGAGGCATGATACAGATATACCAAAGAAGTGGGAGGTTGTTCAGTTGAGGTACAAAGTCCAAAATAACACATGAGGGCCTAAAGTGCCCTGATAAAACAAATACAATTCAAACAAACCAAAAGGCCTAAAAAGCCCAAATCAAACATTAAAGCCCAGCCCAAAGACAAAGTTGAAGACGGTAGCGGTAATTTGACTAGCCCCACCATCCTTCCCTTCGAGCAACTCACTGAGGGAACAAAAATACCCACAGAGGGTAGAAAAGGTTCCACGCAGGGAACAAAACTCTCTGAAACCGGAGAGTGACAAGAAACAACAGAAAATAAAAACAAGAAAGATACACTTCCCTCCGTCATTTAGCAGCCCTTCTCATGCCTAGTCACCAACCATTCAAAACTCCAACATCGGCGACCCAAGAAACCACCGACGATCTCTCAGCTACAAAACCAAAAAGCAGAGTGGCAGCAAAACAACAAGCTTTTAGGGTGGAGAAAATGGAAAATCAGATTTGAAGGCAGGGATTGAGTTCTCCCCTCCTGTCGCCCCTTATAGGTATAAACCCTTGGGGGAGGGAGGGGGAGGAGAGGAGGAAGACAAGTGTGGCGGCTGTTTTTGGGTCAGAGAGAGGAGCTCTCACGTTCCTACTTGTTATATTCTTTTTTGTTGCGGAAGTCGTAGTACTAGTTTAATTTCTTATGAAACTCTGTCTCTTTTGGATGAACACATTTTTTGAGAATGGACCAAACTTTTGACAATTGATGGAGCTAGAGTTGCTTGATACTCATATATATGTGGTAATTATTTTGAAGTACCCGTGCTTTGTAGTTGCCTTCAAAGGTCTATCATTGTCATCTTGTCAAGGTTCGCTATGGATTCAAAGCAAATGAATATAACTAAAAATATAATTAATTAGGTTCGCTTTGAAATTCAAGGAAGACTAGTGAAGTAGTTTTTAAATTTTTTTGTCACATTCTTGATTTTAAACATAAATTATTATTTTTTTTCATAATTAAAACATCATTTTTTCATCCATAGATACCACATAATTACGTACCAAGCCCAATCATCAAATTACGAATGTTTCAAGTTCACAACTTCACATCCAAAAGGGATCACTGCCCAACATCTCATACATACATAAAAGTCAAAAGTGGTTTAAGTGTTGCATTATTTCACGTCAAAGAAAATAAGAATTTGATTACTAATCTATCTCAAATCATGATTTACAAAAATTTGTCCACATTTGTATGCCAAGTACTCCATGCTACCACCCCTTGGTCCACACTTGAAAAATGAAGGCTTGAATTACACCAGCCTAATAGGAAAATTTTATACTAACTCTATATACATATGGGATGACAAATGTCAAAGAAACATTTTAATAAGAGAAAAAAAGTTTTGACTAAAGGTAGAACGTATACCACTATTCTTATTTTGGAAAAGAAAAAAAAATTTAAAACTCTCTTTCATGCACATCAACACTCACCCACCCACCCCTTTTTACTTAAAATCTCATCTTGCCATCACCAATATCAATCGTTGTTACAACATTTTCATTTCAGTGATTTAGAAACATTTTGAGTTCTTCAACAACCATTTTCTCTTTCTTGTTTCATTTCACTAACCAACTTCTCATTGAAATATACACACTACACATAAGGAGGAGAAATATAAAGTCAACAATGACACCTCAGACACTACTAACAACACAACATCCAGACACCCACAGACATATCTAAATAAATCTTTCAAATCCCAAGATGGACATATCTAAATAAATCTTTCAAATCCCAAGTTAACATCTATCGTACCCTTCATCAAGTCCCTTTTTTTTTTTTAATCGCATTTTCATTTCAACGACAACGTATCATGAGTGAACCATATTCATACATATGTATGCCTTTCATTCTAGTCATAATTCACTATCTACCAAATTACTATATTCTAGTTTTCATTATTATTAGTTTGAAGTGCAAAAGCCAATGTAAACTTCCATCAATGTAACTCACCTAAACTTATACCCACAATGCATTCAAGCCAACGATTTCCCAAAACACGGATAGCCTAAAAATTAATAGGAAGTCAATGAATAGACAACAACTAGCGCGACCACAATCAATCAAGTATGATCACTTTTAATAAACTGATCATCTTATGGATACACCAACCACACACATATATGAATTTAATGAACAAGATTAAAGATTTATATAATCAAAGGGAAATGATAATGTCAAAACCATTTTTGTTGGTGCCAAAACTCCAATGCATAAAAGTCTTGTACATTGCATCCCTAATCAAAATAAAGAAATGAATATATCTAACATGCCTTTTAACTCCATCCGATCTACGTTATTCTTTCTCAACTCAAATAATAAACTTCCATCTCACATTTGTCACGTTTTCCTTTCAATCTTGATATGTCATGTGAAATACCTAGTGACACATTGAATGGTGGACCTAGAGACATTCCGGGTAGTAAGAACCCTGTAGATTCACATCATGTTTTGGGTAGTTGAGACCCCGTACATCCATTCCACGTTCCGGGTAGTTGGACCCTGTATATCCTTTTCATGCTCCGGGTAATCGGACCCCGTATATCCTTTTCACATTTCGGGTAATCGGGACCCCGTTTATCCATCCACATTCTGGGTATCTAGGACCCCATCTTTCTGTTCCAAACCATCAGTATCCAACTTCGAGTTTAGGAGAAAACAACTCTTACACTATCCATTTCATTACACTATGTATGTTCATAATTCTAAATTCTTAGACAACCGTTTTCTTTTACTCATTCTCATTTCCCATAAAGTTCATTATTCACTTTAGTCTATATGCCAACATTATCCATTATCACTTTAACACACACATTATGTCAAATATGGTTTTAAAAGCTCAATCCCATGAATGTAATTAAAAGAGTCCAATCCTAAGAGAACCATACATTTCACTACACATATTCTTATTTCATCACTAAACTCATCCTTAATTAATTCATTGTAGCACGACATATTTAATAATCATTTAAGTGCTCAATATCATCTATTATTGTTGAAACAACCCAATATAAGTGAACCATGGCATTAGGATATACACAACTAAAAATGTAATGAAAAAGAGGACGGAGGGTATAAGCTCACTCAAAGGTTAGAGTCAACACAAACAGAATTTCAAAGCAACATTACCAGTAATCTCACATTCGTTTTCGGATCACTAAAACAAGACTTGATGTTACTAGAAACCTCACATACAATTTCTAAAATTTTCAGATTGGTATCGATACCACTTAAAATAGGGGTATCGGTACCCAACCAACAGTTTCAAAAATTTTGGTACCACCTATAACAGCGGTACAGGTACCCAGCAAGGTTTTAGCACGCAATTTTTAGCTTTCAATAGGTTTCACCCAACTCGAAATTAAAAGAGATGTTTCAACACAAAATCTACACTCAATCAATTCATAAACACATAGAGAAGACCAATTCCTACCTCAAAGGTTTTGAGCAAAACCTAAAGATCAAAGCCAAGCCCTATATTCCAAACTTGAAACCCACAAAAAAACTCTCTCCAAGCTTGCAACACGCGATTCCCAAGCTTTAATCGCTAAAATAGGATGAAATAGAGGTGAATCTTTACGGGTTTGAAGTCTTTGAGAGAGATCCATGAGTGAGGAAGTGAGAGGAACCGTGAGAGAAAGAGAGAGAGAGAGAGAGAGGGGGGGGCGAATGACCTTGAAGAAGAAGGGGAAAGTGGAACTCCCCTTGTATTTTGGTCTTCTATAGGCCTAATTACATAACCATACTCTTCAAGTATTCAACAACCACACAAACCTTCACGACTACATAAAATTACCCAATGGCCCTAAGTCATTTTCAAAACATTTTTCACATTAAATGTCTCGAACACATATTAAAATTGTAAAGTCAAAGAATTTAAATTTACGGGTCTCTACAATTTTCGTCGAGGATCTTGTAATCCTAAGATAAGTTGATCATAATATTTTTCATGGACATCAAATCATACACTTAAATGAATGAATCTTCATCAACCAAGCAAAGAATACGAAGGCACTTTTCAATGGTTCAGGATTCTAAGATCAAGAAAACTTAAATGATCTCGACGGCTAAGCTTGACAAAGATGAAAATGGTAATTTTTTTTATACAAAGATATATCAAGATATGGTTGGTTCATTACTTAATCATACTGCTAGTAAGCATGATATTAGATTTAGTGTTTTGATTACAAGCTCACTTTCAATCTAGCCCAAAGGAGTCACACTTAGTAGCCCATAAAAAATATTCCGATCGGTGGTATAAGAAACATTCATCGATGCTTTACATCCTGTTTTTGATGTTGGATGGGATTTGAGTGGGTTAAGTGACTTTGTTCTCAACTTTCCACCTTGTTCTCAACTTCCACCCCGATGACAACTGTAAGTCACGTTTGATTTCGTGTGACCAAAGCAAAGCCTTGCACTCTAGCATATCTGCTATAATATTCACGGACTTCATCTTTCGAATCAAACAACATGCCAACCTTAGGTTCCACTACCTCCTCTAAATTACGATCCTCTTCCAAATTACAATCATCTTTCATGGACAAATCTTCACAATCCTCTTCCTAAATAGTTTCAATTTCATCAATGTCAAATTCAGGTGGATGTTCTTGCGTTTCCATGATTCTAAAAAAAATAAAGCAAATGACTAAAAATCAAAATGCAAACTAAGACTCCGTTCCGCTTTCTCTAAAAACCTTCTCTTTAAAAACCTTATTTTTCAAAAAGAAGGTAATTTTAAACTCAAATATAACGAAAATGAAAAATAATTTTTCAATTTTTTTTGCATCATTTAAAAGATCTCAATAAGATCTATCAAATAAGATCCATATTGGTAGGAAAATTATTTGCATAAACACATGATTTTTGACCTTGAAATTTACCTTCTTTTTCAAAAAGTAACTTTTATAAAAAGTGGAACAACCTATAAAATAAAAAGCCAAGAAGTTGCAATTTGTGTGACATAAAGGAGCATAATCATACAGAACATGATCGATTCAAAATCCTAAATAATCATTAGTTAGTGGGTCTGATTTTAATCGGACAAGAGGAGTCAATTGAAATGCAAGTGTTATTAATATGTACTTCAGAATATGCATAATCCTGTATTAAGAAAAATATAAATTGAAATAGAAATAGAGGAAATGGGTGGGTGTCATTAGCGGGCATGTGTCATTAATTTATACAGATCTTCGAACCCACATTTTGTATCCCAACAAAAATGGTGGAACCCACATACATATCTTTTTTTTTCTTTTGCTACTGTGAATAATCTTATGGGAGAATGCTTACAAATATGGTGGTCGGTGATGCTCGGTGGGTGTCATCTCCGGTGGCAGGCAGCACATTTTTATCGATTTATTCTTTTCCAAATAACTATTTGCCAAAATATACCTTTTTTCAAACTATTTTTAAAAATAGTTCAAAACGCACATTTCATATGCGTCACACATATGGGATGTGCGTTATCCGAGCTAGCATATGCGAGCTTGGCCAGCTAGATATCCAACGTGTATCACGCATACCCAGTATGCATCATGCATATTGAATGTGAGTGATGCGTTATATATATTCCAACAGTCATTAGGTAACGAAATGGATTGACGATTTCATTCAGAAAAAAAAAGAAAAAGAAAATGGAGAGAGTTCTCGTAGAGGTGTCAATGTTGATGAATGGGACATGCGTTTTTTTGGCTCCTAAAGAGTGGAGAGAGTTCTCACAGCAAATGGAGTTATTGAACGACTGGTGGAGTATAACAGGGGGATACGTTGCACCTGCACCCCCCTTAGTTGATGATGCACCTGCACCCCACCAGGTGATCAAGTTAAGGGAAATCTGAAGGCTTCTGGGGTTTCCAACAAGAACCTAGCTACGATACATAACAGCAATTTGAAATAGACTTTGGTGAAAAATCCATCTTCAGGGTATAACACCAAGTCCTTTGCGAATATGGTTTAAGCTTTTCGAAGGTTAATTGGAACCAAGTTTAGTTCTTACAAACTACAAAATAAAAATTTAAAAACACAGATTTCAAATTAAAACAAGTACAAGACCACATGGCTCTAAACATATGTAAATATCTTACAACTACCGATTACAAATTCATTCTTGAACTTGACACTTCTGCCTTGCTTCCGGAACATTTTATTCGATTATGTCCTTCTTGTCCACACAATGTGCATGACTGTATTTGTGATGGTTGGTGCTCAATCCAATCCATCTCGTTCTTGAACTGTGTCACTTGGGGTCGCCCTCGCCCCCGAATACGTTCTCGATCTGGAATGATGGTTGGCCCATTGATTTCAGGCCAATACGCCTTGTCACGCAGGGGCCTAAATGGTTGAGAGGCATACATTTGTATAATTGATTTGAGCGACCAAACATCGCTGAAGTAATCAAAAGGGGAAATTTTCATGAACATACACGTCGCAAGCACATGCGAGCACGACATCTTCCATTGTTGAAACTTGTTGCAACTGCACGTACGATTGGTCATGTCAACTGAATGCCTGTGATTTCCTTTATATGGGCTTGTCAGATTCATTGGAGTTTGCACCTCGTAAGTTTGTGCCTTGTGGTCAAACTCAATGACCTAGTGTCTCGATGCCTTATTCCTTCAGTATTTGTACTTTTTATGGCAAATGTGCTCCAGTTTCCCCCCGTCTCAATTTTTTTCTGTGCTTCTACGGCTCTGCCATTGAAATAGTTAATGCTTTTGTAAAATGTCATCATAACCGTTCCCATTATGGGCAGGTGTCTAGCTTCTTTTAGGACCCCATTCAAGCTCTCTGAGACGTTTGTTGTTTCCGATCCATAACGCCTGCCTCCATCATGCGCGAATGACCATTTCTTTACAACCAAATCCTCCGTTAGTTCCTTGTAGACCTTTTCCTCGTCGCCGAACTTTTTAGTCTTTTCAAGCTGAGCTTTAAACTTTTGCTTTTGGATTTCCACGGCCGTAACTTTTACTTGGTTGCCCACAATTTTGTTGAACCTCCTCATATAGTTTGCCCCAATGTGACGGGCACAATAGCAATGATAAGCATGGGGGGGTCTCCAAAACGGATCTCCTTTGATGTACGACAATAGACCAGTATGCCTGTCTGAAATTAGACACAATTCTGTTCGATTGGTGACAAAATGTCTGAGGCAGGATAAGAACCACCCCCAATTATCAGCATCCTCCTTCTCCTTAATGGCAAATGCAATAAGGAATATTTGATTTTCCGCGTCTTGACTCAAAGCAACCAAGATTACGCCCTTGTACTTTTCTGTTAGGAAGGTACCATCAATGCTTATCACAGGCAAGCAATGTTTGAACCCTTCGATGGCCAGCCCAAATGCCCAGAAAAGACGATCGAATGTGCGGCATCCTGGTATATTTGTATCTTTCGACACCAAGATGTACTATGTACCTAGATTTTTAACTTTCACCGCGGCTAAGAAACTTTCGACATCTGTGTACGACTCATTCCAGTTCCCAAAAATTCTTGCTATAGCAATTTGCTTCGCAACCCAAGTCTTCGCATACGATGGTTAGAATCCCTATGGCCTCTCTAAAATCATTGCTTGAAGGACCTTCACCTTCGTGCTTGCGTCTTTTTTCATGATAGGGGTGATAATTTCCGAAATGAACTGTGCGTCAAGATTATGATGATCTTGGGTTACACTCTCCGCAACACAAGTGTGTGATCCTGTGTTTCGACTGATTATCCACTTATCGGCATCCTTACACTTTTTGGCTCTTAGTCGCCACTGACATGGGACCGGGTTCTTGCATTTGTACACCAACATAGTCGGTGACGATGCTGATGTCTTAACCACATTATTCTGTTGCATGCTATACTTCTTCACTGTATTCTGAACCTCCTCCTTTGAAAAGAAAACCTGCCAATAAAGTTCTATTGAGCTCATATTGTTTCACATTGTACTAAAAAAATGACTTCATCAAATTACGAGTAATAATAAATACCTATCCCTAAATAGCTCACAATGTCCATCCCACCCAACGTGACTTTTATTAGGCATTTGCGGACTAGGGTCCACGATATTCGTCCATGTGTCATCGGTGAACATGGAACTTGGCGTCTCAAACTTAGGAATCTCGTGTTCTTCGCGGTCCTCGGCCTCTAAACCCTCATTAACATCCTCCTCGAAGCTTTGTGAGACCTCATCGTCATTTCCAAGATTATTGTCAAATGCGCTATCGTGTTCCATGTAGTCGTTGTGTTGCTTGAAGATGGTGGAATCGTCATGCATGTCATATGCAAAGCATGTGTCGTCGCCTAAATAATGTTGTTTAGAAGGATCCCTTTCATTCGGCCTATGAGACCGTTGAGTGGAACGATGGATAGGGAGACTATTGCACTATGATCCCCTGACTTCTTGTTTGAAATTATTATCGTCAAGAACTTCCGTGTACAGAGTGGGGGTGTAATCGGATACGCTGTCAGCAACATTGAATATTATATTGACGTCATTATCGTCAACGACTTCAACCCCAACATATGTATACATTGTGTGAGGGAAGCTAAGAGTTGGATAGGCATATGTTATTTTCATCGTCGTACTCGGCAATCTTCCTGCATTTCTAATAAATTGCCTCAAATCTATGAGAGTTATCCCACACGGTATCGATAATAATAGAACAGTACCCCCCGCATACGATGGACCGTTTGGCTGCTGGACTACTTGACCACCGACATGTACACACATTATACGTTCATTACAAAAATTGGCCATATTTTTGCGAGTAATGAAAATAAATTTCGGATTCTGATTACTGGATGAGAGGATCCCTTATATACTACAACAGCATAATGCATATACCATGTGCATGACACAATAAATCTACGCCCCCCCCCATGGCAGGAGAATCTATCAACTCTGAATACGTATGTGCATCATGCATATAGAATGTGCGTGAGGCAATATTTCTGGCTCCCTCCTGCAATCGACATCTTTGAATCAGACTTACTATTGTTCTTTGAATCAGACTTATTACTATTCAATACTATTCCACACTTCCAATAGCTTTGCATCAAATTTATCCTACATGCATCACGCATTGTGTATTCTTGACCTTATCCCATTCATTACTTTTTTACTCCACTTTTTTTTTTGTTCCAATACGTAAAAAATAAAGTGTCCAAATTTTTAAAAAATGTCATAAAAATGTTGGTCATAATATGAAACATAACAAATACAATTTTTAAAATAATCAAAGACGGTGAAAACGAGTTATTCGCGTGCAGGGGGGATGCAAATCAAGGATTTGAGCCTCGCGCACGTACTATGGTTAAGCCCACGTTTTGCTAAAATTCTGAAACGGACAAACAACTCTTTTTTTTTAAACCAGAGAATGGATGCAAACACCAAGTACTCCATGAAATTCATAATGGTTGTTTTTCAGAGATACACAAAGTTGCAAATTTCCTATTTCACATTTAAAATCGAGTGATGCTACTTGCACATACACTTTTACACATCTTAAACAAACACTTTTATGGGATCCACCTCGGGTCCAACTAATATGATCCGAACTACCCATTATTTTTAAAATAATTTTTTAAGAGTTCCTGTATAAAATTAACTCGATAGGATATCGGTAAGGGCTTTTTCAAAAATCATAGGGTG
This sequence comes from Rhododendron kiyosumense, assembly GCA_019656275.1. Lineage (NCBI taxonomy): Eukaryota > Viridiplantae > Streptophyta > Magnoliopsida > Ericales > Ericaceae > Rhododendron > Rhododendron kiyosumense. The sequence continues at coordinate 2,433 of BPLS01016753.1, read as the reverse complement.
AAATAGTTTGATTCGCACTGTGATTTCTTAAAAAGCCCTTAAGAAATACTCAAATGACAAAAAGAGTCGATGAATCAATTAAAGCCAGAAAACAGCTTGTGATGCTACAGATATTACACTCCATGTTATGGAGAGAAAAAAGGCCAATGCAAACACTTTGTACAACTCAACAACAGGAGGTTATAATGAGCATAAGCGAATCTTTCATACGGATCAATGAAAAGTGACATATGTACAGAGCACAAGAAGACATTAAGAAGACAAAGATAACGTGCAAAGAACAACTAGCAAGAAGACAACGTGCAAAGAACCTGTGTCTGAGAGCTGCTGTCAGAAGCAATGAATTTTTTTTGGCAACATCATATGCCATCATTACACCAGCATTTTTCGGATTGCAACCAAACACAAGAAACTGTTTTTTATGAAAATATTGTCCACTTCAAGAGAGAGAGAGAGAGAGAGAGAGAGAGAGAGAGAGAGAGAGGGGGGGGGGGGGGGGGGACCATTAATATTACATAAGTTTTGGTCATAATATTGTCCACTAAACTTATATGCAGTCAAACATGTTTTAGACGTATGCGTGGCAGCTTCATTTTGCTAACTTTTGATGGGATATATTTGCTGCCAACATTTGTTGCTCCTGTTGCCAAAATATGTTGCTCCAAATCTAAACAGATAAGAAAAATTAAATTTAGAAGGGATTTACGGTGTATGATATAATCTAAAAACGTAGGAGTTTATCAAAAAGTTAAAAGGGATATATGTTGCCTGATAGGGGGACACGTATTGGACACGCGTATCGGATACATGTCCGCTAGGAAATGCACCAGGGTGAATACTCCTTGGCTTTGGTGAATTTAGACCCCGTGTCAGTTAATTCTAGGTAAAATCGGACAGAGTTTCGTTTGTATGTTGGGCTATCCCGACGTCTAAGCGTCTCAAAGAAATAGCAAAAACAACAACAAAATCATTCAATGTCCACACTGATCCATTTGCCATCCGAATTACCATTACAATTATAAAAATTCCACAATCATAACCCACACCGAGTTGTGCTAATCCTACTAATCGATTATGCAAAACAAATAAAGCACAAAATTAAAAAGAAATGTACCTGCATGTCAACCTCTGGCCCTACCCCTACCCCTAGTCTTACCTCTACCCCCACCTCTACCCCTTGTAGCATCAACGACATTCTCGTGGTTAGTGTCCCCATACTTCTTGTGAAGATGTCCTCCAGTACCACAACGCGGAGGCCTAGAGACACGCGTAGTCCTATGCGGCCCATCTGGGGTAACATGACCTCCACCTTCCATGTCAACTTCCTCCTCTCCCCCCCTCCTCAGCTGGTGTCTCCTCGGACTGAATTACTTTCTCTGTGAGCTGTGTGACTTGGCCTAGTGAATCCCCATCCTATGACTCTACCATCATTTTCCTCTTCAAAAATGACCTACACTCAGAAATGGTCTCTCCACCACCAACAGTCGATATTTGCATGTTGGCCCAATCAAAGTCAATAGGAGTTTGCGATTGTGAACCCCCTACGCTTGCCGTTGGTGAATAGTTAAGTAATGGACTCATCGAGACCCCATCCATATTTAATATAGCTAAACTGAAAGGAGTGGAAAGCTCAGATAAGTGCACTGGTCCTCCTGAACTACTTGTTGCAACGGGTTCCTCCAATTGGTATTCTGTGTGTGTATCTTCTGGAGGACCCTGAGGTTGGTGCTGCGGTAGAGGCTGGTTCTGTTGGTGGATCCCTGCTTCTGCCTGTAAATTGGGGTCCATATGGTCATCGTCCTCATCAAATTCCTCCTGTTCTTGTGTATCCCGTATCTTATGCTCAGGAGCTATTTTTCGGAATAACTTCTCTTGGAATTTCAAGCACTCGACTCCTTGCTGTGCCATTGCCTGAATCGCCTCAGGAGAGAGGTTCAGCATAGAAAGCCTCTCAAACAGTTGCATCTGCATTACAATGTATTTTAAAAAAAGTTACATACATGAAAGTAAATGGAAGATTAAAAAGAGTAATATCATCATATATTACCGCTGTGTTTGTAGCTGCACCCATCTTACTAACAAAACGTAAGGTAATCCTTTCGTACCAATCTAGGTAACTGTTGTCAGCGGGGTAGACAAGAATGTCAAGATTGGTAATGTTGACAATATGGTTGGCCCTATCATTCCACAAAAGTATCGGCTTGCTCCAATTCTTCACACCATTCCTAAGATCCATACCGTGAAACTCCCCAAGAGACTTAGAGGGGGGAGGGCGGGGGGGATAGTTTGTCTCCCTCCAAACTGATGCAACACCCGCTCTGGCTGGTGCTGCTCAACATGAGAGAACTGGATGAGTGGGACACTTGCCATCCAAACACCTCTTCTGGCACTACAAAATTTGGGCAAAGATTGGATCAAGTCCTCAGTGTACGG
>BPLS01016750.1:0-10044 GCA_019656275.1 Rhododendron kiyosumense | reverse complement strand
TCTCTAAGGCTCTCATAATCACGTTTCTGCTTCATAGGATTGCAAATGGGTGGTTTGAAATTTTTTTTTTAATGAAACGGCGCCGTTTCTGGCCTGGGTAGGGGCTACTGCCCCATCCGGGCAGCAGAGCCCCCGTGTCCGTTGAGAATACCTGGTTTTTTGAAGGAAAGTTAAAAAGATTAAGCACAAATTTCAATTATCTATTTTCCTTTGGGAAATAAATTGCCACTTTTTTTTTATTTTACAAATTACACTCTTTTTTTTGTCTTATAGTGTGTGTGAATTTACGAAACACTAGTTCATGTATTTTGTGAAAGTTTATTTTATTGAGGGTAAATTCTTCCAACTAAAAAACAAAAAGAGAGTGTCATTGATAAGATAGGGAGTGACAATATCATTTCCCTTTTCTTTTGGTTACAATAGAACTATAGATACATACACAGCAAGGAAAATAGAACAAAATTTTAAGTAAACTCTTATCAATATTCAACGGAATTGATTAATTTTTTAAAATGTATTTCAAACAAATTTAACAGCTTCAATTATTTGTGTAACACTTTAAGATAGGTCCACATATGCAAATATACCCCAAATGGTGTACCTGCCCCTAGTTTGAGTCCACAAATTTAAATTAGCTTCTTCATTTTTTTCTTCATACATAATTATTGGAGGAATACGGAGAGGATGGGGGTATAAAACGTGTTCATATCGGTTTATCCCTCTAGGGGTATGAAATGTCTAGAAACATAATTGAACTTTTACTACCGATTTGGCGGTGAGTTGCAAAATCACAGAATAAAAAGTAGTTTAGTGTATGTGCTTCATAACTAATCCGGCTAACTCAATTACCTAGGACCACTGCATCTCATTAGAAAATCAGGAGTTTGAATCTCTCCAACTACGTGTCACCCTAGAAAAAGTTTTCCTTTCTTTCTTCTCTATGTTGGGTTCATTTTTTCCCTATATAGTGTCCTAGGTTTGCACGGTATAATTCATACATGATTAATGATATTTCGTGCTTGGGGCCATTTAATTATAGAATCAAATAGGAGTATACAATATGCAACTAATGGAGTGATTTGGTTGGATATGCCAATGGAATCAAATGACCTTTTCGCCCTTGTCAACTGGAGTGGAATCTTTCTACATAAACTTGCTATCTACTAAGGAATCATACATAAATTTTTTCATCATTCTTAAAAGCATACGCCACAATCGCAATCAAACAAATACACTTCTTTTTTTTTCATCATTCTTATATCCCAAGGAATCATACATAAATTTCATATTTCTTCCGGCCTATCTCCAGACAAACAACAGACTATTTCTTCAATGAGTTTGATTCTTTCATGATAGCAAATTAAATAAAGAGATAATTGGAGAGATGTGCATTATTCACCTACTCCCATCTTTAAATGGACTCTGCACTAAATTGAGAATTTCCTCAGTTTAAAAAAGGCGAAAGAGAGTACGACTATTTTGGACACAACTGAGCAAGAAATTATTCAATGCCCGTGGAATAAGTTGAGCACGAAACTGAACCACACATCAATGTGTGGTTCACCCCGAGTGTGTAGACCACATGCTAAAGTGTGGTCCCGATTCATGCTCATCGTTGCCCCAAAGGCATTGAATATATTCTCCATCTGAGCCGGCAATCTAGGAAGCGAAGACAGTTGCAATCTGAACCGTTCAATACTGTAATCAATAGTACAGATCTGCTTAGAGACTCTTCGCTGTAAGTATTTCTCTGAGTACATCCGAACTATTGAATTTTCCAACGTACGGTTTAGATTTGGACCGTTTCTTCGAGTGCAGTACTTGGACCGGAGAGGATTCAATTTTGGCAATCTAAGGCCCAAGTGATATAGAATACGAGTACTAGTAGTAATTAGAGCATCCGCATCAGGCTCTCTACATTTTGGACCAATTTACTCCTTAAAAAGTTACTTTATTACTTTAGCTATTCACTTTTAAAATTTCTACTGCATCAGACTCTCTATATTAACACTATTCTATTAAAAATATTATTTCTTTATTCCAAAAAAAATATCAAATTATCCCATTCCAAGCAAATGTTCAGTTGTTATTTAGTATTTTTTATTATATAAACGGTTTAAAAAAATTAAGTGCTCCAATTTTTAATCTGTTTGAATCGGTGCAAAGATTTTATTTTTCTAATCATTTTATTTTAAATGGTCATAATTAATATTTATCCCTAAGGCTTTCATATGAGATCCCTAAGAGAATCGTAGAATCAAAATACAAAAAAACTGTCCAGAAGAGCCACTGTTGTAGCCTTGTAGACATGAACAGTGAAATGAAAAGTAAACAGTTGCTCGGAAAATTGGACGAGGAACTGTAGCAAAACCAAATTTTTGGCAAGTGGTCCCCACCACTAAAGAGGCTGATGCAAGGCCTTTTTTTATCTTTGGCTCGGTACTTTAGTTTCAAGTGGGAAGAAGCGAGACACATGCAGATGCCCTAAAATAAGACACGCATATACTGTATGAGGATGCGCAAGAGATCTGTTAAACATCATCTCTTGGCACATGCAAAGATATGCATGGGGGGCGCAAGTGGGGTTTGTCAGCAGAAAATGACAAAGCATACGCAAGGGTCCCGCATTCAAAAGTTTAGTTGGGTTGCATGTTCCTTGCGGCTGTTTCTTGGGAGCCCATATGCTCACAAAATTATACAATGCCTTTTTCAAAATCCTAAAAAACACAATTTTGGCAGTAGCATACTAGCATTATGAGGGATGGGGTCACCAGAAAGTTACCAAAATATGAGCTGGTTTTGGTTATATACTACAACTACAACCACCATCCCCTTCCCGGACCTGGAGATGCTGCCGAGAAACTCCTTGCGGAGCGGTCGATTTAGCTATTCATCTCAGCACAGACAGCTCGGATTAAATCTGAGCACATACAAATTCAAACTGTTCATTGCTCGGTTAAGATCCACTCCGTCCATTGCCGAGATGAGCAACCGGATCAGCTGCTTTGCACCACTCCACAGGGAAGATGCACCCATTCCACCCTTCCCACCATCATCCTTTCTCAGAGCTGAGAGTAATTGTTAGTATTTGTTTGACAAAATCCAATCCACTTGGAATTAATTTCACAAATCAAACTCCTACTCAAAAAACAGAAATGCAAAGTGGAGTATTTGATTGAAGTCTTAAGAACACAACTCATGCTTTCAGGAACACGACTTCAAGCTTAAGTTCAAGTTCAAACTAGCTGTCGAAATGCACCCAGGGTTTTCGGAAAGGAAGTTGAAACCGACTTGGATTCCAGAAAATTACTCTCAAAACTGCTTTGTGTTTGAACAAAGAGAACTCCTGTTCACCAATGGATTGGCCAAAAACTCAACTAATGGCAGTTCACTTATATTGGAATGCCAGATCCAGCCTAAAGACCCTATAAGGTGCACAAAACTCTCTTCACTAAAAAGTAGGTGACACCCTTCACCCATTTCCGTTTTCTTTTTGGGGGAGAGGTTGACTCCCGACTCAAACCTATGCCACAAGGTTCGCGTGAATTAGCTAATGAATGGAAGCGTACATATTTCCCAGATCTTTCAAACTGAACGAAACGCAAAAGAAGGCGCATGTAAGTGCGGTGGTTTGATAATGCCTACCACTCCATAAAAATGCATTTGAATACAGTTTACATGAAATAGATGTTTAGCTTGTAGCACTCCCAAGCACAATTAACATAAACACGTAAAGAAGAACATGAAGGTATTAATTGGATTGCGATTCAGTGGCAAAAAATTGTTTCAGAAATAATTAATACATAATGAAAACATCGCACACTTATATAAACAATAGAAAGAAACTCACTACAATCACTCAATCAGCTCTTTTTCACTGGAGGCCACGACAATCTCCTGTGACTTGCTGTGTCACCCACTTCACTATTTCCATCTTCTGCTTCTTGACCGCTGAGGCTTCTGAGAGCTAAATCATCAAAGCTCGACTCATTTCTCCAAGGAGGTGGGGTCACGCATTCAGAATCCCCTAACGTCGTTCTTTGAGAAGAATCCATGGCTGGAGTTGCGTTCAAGGAAGATGAATGACCCACTCTCAAGTTTTGAAGTGTAGCAAATGATTCCCTCATTGCTGACATGGCTTCAAAGAATCGGGTACAAGATGCTAAAGCGACAGGAATTGGACGGAGCATTTCCTATGTTATTTGAAACACAGCATGGTCAAGATTGATACTTTGCATGAAAACCGCATGCTTAATGACGATTTCCAACTCAGCGAAAGGATGTGCCCGATGAATTTGTTTCAGAGATTGTGTTGGTTCTCTCCTAGTTTTAAGATATCAGGGTCATTTCCCGTTTGGGCAACTTTTGGAAAACACTGGTCTGATGAATGCTTCTACAATGGTGGAGCCAAGATTTTGATTCCCGGTAATTAAACCCTTTGTATCCCTTAAAATGTAACACATTTTGTGTATTAAATCATCTATCAAAATATAACAAATGTAGTTTAACCATTTATCACACTGGAACTCAACTGTTCTTGCAAAACCCTAGTCTACAATTGTTTCTTAACCAAATTTCACAGCAATTTCCATTTCCTAGTGACCCAAGTGCCCAGGAGGAAATTGTATGACTATCAAGGCTTTTTATCACAATAAATAGGATCACCTCAGTTACACAGTATACTCATAAAATAGAAGCCTAAATATAGGAAGAGGGGTTTGTAACCACCACTCCCCAGCTTCTGAAAGCAACACCAGTTTTACCAAGTGAAAACAAATTTCATGTTGTTTCTCAACATGGTAACAAACCAAGTACACTCCAAAAGAAATGCTCATAATTTGACTATGAGAATGCAATATGAATTCTTGATTCATGATAATGAGAAGGAAATCAGCATTCATGTCTACTCACCCCCCATACTGTAGGTGGTTCCTTGAAGTTTTGACTCCATTGAAAATCCGCCACAGATGCAGTCAAGGCACCATAATCACTTGCAGCCTTCATGAGCAATTCTGAAAATTGTTTCTGCAATTCCCAAGCCCAACAAGGCATAAGGATATGATCTATAAAGGTAAAATGAACTCTTGCAACCAATAAATAGCTCCTGCAAGATTTATTACTGGCTTGGTGAAAATTTTGACAGTTAAGTGTAACTTTTGAGAAACGTAGACATCTAACTTTGAAGCTACAACGTCAATATCCAAGGATTTCTTTGCGTTTAGTGGCATGCTCATAGTCAAATTATGAACTCAAACTTTACCTTCCTCTTTATGAAGAATGGGAAACCATAGATACGTCATGAAGAACATAAAGACCGGGCGTTGGGCGGTGTGTAATATGAAGCACCACTAAAATATGAGGAACCTTTTCTTGAATGCTGCCTAACGAAAGGACAGAGCCATATTTTTTGACTAAAAGCAAACAACCTATCCTGCTGACTGTTACTTATAAAAAAAAAAACTATCCCGCTGACTGATCCACATTTTGAATTTCAATCTACCCAGTAACCTAAACATATGGTTGACATCCATCTAGAAGAATCCTAGTAACTTGTGCCTTGTTCCTTTTGGTTTTTAAAAAGCATTTTTCAAAAAATACCCCCTAGATTCCCCCTATTTTCAACATTTCTCTCTCTATCTCTCTCCACTTATTACCCCTACTATTTTTCAAAAAAAATTTCAAATCTCAATCCAAACAAGGCATTGGGTTTTTTTTTTTTTTTCAATTCCGTTTTCAGTTTTATGTCATTGGGACCATAATTTACAAACTCTAAAAATGGTGACCAACATGAAAAATCTATTAAAGTTAAAGAATTCATACCATCTCTCCAATAATTTACAGAAACGTGAAAAGCAACAAGAAGAGGGTTCCAATCATGTATGGTGTGAGTAAGCTTTTCAGAATGACTAGAATTCAAGCAAAAATTTACAAATAACACGACAAAAGTAATCATACAGAGGAGATAAATGAGTTTCATCATTGACCAACCTGGAATTCTGCTTCCACTGGGATGCAATCTAATGAATATGGTTGTTGAAGACGAGCTATGATTCGGTCCTGCCAAGACAGATGCGAAAACTATGAGTTGCGTGCATCAGTGCATGGTCTATAATAACTTAGAGTCTCTTTTTGTTGGCAAACAGGAACGAGGACGAGTGAAAGAAACCCGTCTTTGGACCAAATTCAAGAGAAAACCACTTCCATAGTTCAAAGATGCTAATTCTGCAAATCCCTTGCAGAAGTATCTCATCTAAAAGACTAAAAGGCAGGACTCAGAAGCCACTTGCAGAGCATAAGCTAACGTACTCAACGAGCCCTGACTAGAAATACATTCTTGTTTCAAAACTTGAGGGAACGACAAAAAATTATTGACAGCATGTATTGGGTTAAGCCTGGTATAGCGGATAACAAGAAATGGAACAGAATGCTGTACGTGAAGTTATAGAATCCAAAAGTGAGGTACATAACATGACAAAATGCAGTTGCAGTGAAGGCAAATATTAGAAAGGATACATTACCTTATTTTGAATGACATCTTTCAATATTGTTGTAATTCTTGCAAGAGTCTCAATCTTCTTTTCCATTTCACTCACATGGGTCAAATGTGCTACATTCTTATCCTCCTACAAGTTGGCAAAAATGTAAATCAGATAACTTATTGCCAACCGGCCCAACCCCAAGAAGTACAACTCATACATTAAGAACATAACAAAGAGTCAAAGACTGCTAACTGATATTTGCTCACCTGCCTTCTGTGACTATAAAAAAAAACCCTTAAATAGAATAGAGAAAAGAGGGAAAGAGATGAAAAGCCAGACAATGGGGAACTGAATGAACGTGATTCTCCGTTAAATAATGTCAATACACACGGTCTGAAAATAGTATGGTGATGCCTATCCGAGGTTCATACTGCACATACCATACGGATGTAGCATAGGTTGTAATCCCTTCCAATAGATATTCACCATTCAAATTTCAAAGTTTATCCCAAAAAAAGTGTACAGAAATATTTGAGAGATTGGGAAACCAAAACGATATTAGTTCAACAGGAAATCTTATCTAAGCAATGATACACATATACATCTGATTGATAGAATATTTGAATTTACATACATAGCTAAGTGCCTGTAATCACCAACTAAAAAAACATAAAAGAAATCTCTGACTATACAACTTCGAGACAAGATCAAAGTACAGTCCACTTCCTTTCAGTGGAGCATTTTCCTTGGAGTTTAATATATGGAGATGGAGAAACTGCTGCATGTTTAACATAGAAGGGTGTGTCATGGATGTCCCTTGAGGACTACATTTCTATCGAATTCATAGATCATATAAATACACGCACAGTAATTGAAAGTGAACAAATTCATATCTACAAACGCACACACGCACACAATGTATGTATAAGACACGAGAGAGTGACCACTTCACCTTGCGACCTTGAAGTTCCACTTGCAAATCTGCTATTTTTCGTTGAACAGTAGTAAGTTCTCTCAAAACCCTTATCAAATCGTCACCCTTTTCACCAGTAGTGGATAAGTTTTGAAACTCTTCCTACACCAAAGAAAAATTACCTCAGACAAGAGAAAAACAGGATTCCACATTATATACAGCAAAGACACAAACTATTAAAAGGACTAAGAACGTTAAGGCTGGTCTTTGCCATCTTGATAACTTGTTCACCTGGGAATATATATCCTAACCATAGTGTAATAAACTAAAGAAAAATACGGATGAAAGAAAAACAAAACACACGCTCACTTCAAAAAAACACATGTTGAGATCTTGACAATCCATGATACACTATTTCAGACATCCAAAATATTTTTCTTGCATAATAAAGCTACATTATGCATATCAAAGTCTAATCAAAATCAATGATTCGAGACAAAAGAATAAACTTCATAGCAACTTGATCATTATCAAGAAGAGACAACTCAAACCAAATCTAATTAGACGTAATTAGAAGAGTTTATTGACATCTAGTATACCTTCCACCAGAAAAAGAGGAACATAAGCAAAACTCTTTTTCTTTTTCTTTTTTTGTTAATGAGAGATTCGTCGAAAGAGCGTAACAAACAAGCATCTAGGAAGGCATAACCTCCTTTTACAAGAGACTAGCCGAACAAAACTAAGAAAAATAATCTTAGGGGAAATGGTCCACCAGAAAATGAGGAACATAAGCAAAACTCTTTTGAACTACACCAGCAAGATCCATTCAAATTGAGATACTTCCATCAAATTTAGATTCCTAAGGCATACTTGCACTTTGAATGTAAGTTTTTATTCCAATCAGGGTGAGACAAGCACACTTCATCCAAAAAGAAGGGGAGAAATATAACCAGGGGCGGACCCACGTTAGGGCACGTGGGGTCACGTGCCCCCACGCCTTTTTAAAAAAAAAAAAAATATATTTTGATATAAATATGTAAAAGTTTCCTAATCTTGTACGGAACACTACCATGGTGTGGTGGTTTCATGCACGTTGAAAGTTTCCAAGCGCCTGGGTTCAATTCCCTGGCACTCCGTTACTTGCTTTTTTTTGTTTTTTTGACTATTTTTTCCTACCTCTTTGCTTTATGTCTTCATTTTTTTCTATCTTTTTCCTTTATTTCTTCATTTTTGTTCTATCTCTTTGTGTTCTCCTTCCAATCCAAAATATTACGAAAATCAAATTACTAAATTACTATATTCTATAATTTTCTTTCTCTCGACTTTGGCATTAATCTTACGGTTCCACCGCAACAGTTGAAATTTTCAGCTATGAAGATTGTCAAAAATCGGTTGCAGAATAGAATGAGTGATCAATATTCAATAATTGAGTGATAATCCAGTGGTATACATACAAAAATATTTTTTACGATTGTGAATAATATATAGGTGCCCCCAGTATATAGAATTCATGGGTCCGCCACTGAATATAACTGCAGTACAGCAGAAGCATCATATTCACAAATTAAAGCCATCCAGCTCCTTGATTGTAACTTGTGAGTGTGTATGTGGATTGTGGTGTAACATCCTATTCACAATCAATGTATACTCCTGGCCTAAGCCACTCACAGAATGTTTCTATTTCAACTCCGAAGTAATTACCACTTGCCCCCTAGGCTGGTAGTAATTTTATATCATACACCAAAAAGGATAAAAACATGTCTTTAGCACTTTCAAACAGAAGTTTAAATTAATTAACACGGCTTTCCGTCGTTCTCACTCCTTAGGCAATTGAGGGTCAAAGCACATTAGATCTTAAGGAGTCATGAACCCTTTGTAGACCACAATATAAGAGGTTGAAATCCAAAACATTCACTTCAAGCTCCTCCACCAGTGATCTTCAATGCGTACCTTCAGCACCCCAATAAATTTTAAGCTTTAGAAGCAGAGGTGATTACTGGTTTAACCCCAAACGATGCTATCTAGTTGATGCTTAAGTAATGCTGTCTTGCATTGTTTCTGATAGTCCAAACTATAGACACGGTAAAATGATAATTTAATCACGTTACAATCGCGCTAACTGCAATCCTACGCATTGATAATCATAAACATGGTTAAGAAAGTCAAAATCAAAAGCCCCAGGGATCCTATAATAACAACATCAATTTTCATGAATGATAGTTTTGTGTTATGATCAAGCAACTTACACAATTTAAGCATTCATTTATATGACAACACAAAGTCTCCATAAACCAGTTCGTATCTGTAACCCAACTTTCACCAAACATTGAATCAAGTTTTCGTTCCTTTCCTTCAGTGGCTTAAAAAATAGAAAATTCCACAAATAGAATGCACCCTAGACAATCAAATCGTGGAGTCATAGTAAACCAAAAGCTTATCAACCACGCAAGTAAAAATGAACATCAGATATCAAAAGAACCCAAAGCTGCTGCGAAATGTGAAAAGGTAAAGGTAAAAAAGCATCATCTAACATGGAACAATTAAGATCAATCGTAAACCGCAAGCAACATAAACTATAATACAGAGAGAGAGAGAGAGAGAGAGAGGACCTGAGAAGGGGGAGGGGAAACGGAGTAGCCGAGATCGGCAGCG